>PVJH01003012.1:0-83394 GCA_004026705.1 Nesogale talazaci | reverse complement strand
CTGAAAAGTCAAGGCTGTGTTTGTGCTCCCTTATTTCTACACACTAAATAATAGCCTTGTGAAAAGCTGCGAAATCAGATGGGGAACTATGACACTTAGTCAATGTTGTGTCAGGGGCCTGGCAGCCCAGAAACCCAGAGCTGCCGACACACATCTGCTTTGCTTTTTGACACAAGATGGGCTAAAGGCAGGCGCCAATTCTCTGGGGTCATCTTCTGGGATTTGAGCCAAGTCCTCACAAGGCTGATGATGGTAATGACCACAGGGATCAGTGAATAGCACGTAGACCCTGTCACATGGAGGGAGCTAATATGTTAGGTTCTGGAATGAAGTGATCTTGGCTTTGTCTCCTGGCTCCAACACTCCAACTCCGTTGCTCTGGACGAATTGCTTAACCTCTCTGAATCTCACTGTTTTTCATCTAGGAATAACCTCCGTGCTTACCTTGTACAGTTATCAGCATGAAATAAGAAAGTATTAGCACATAAAAAGCACTCAAAAATTAATGTCATTTTTTTAATGGAAACAGATGCAAAATATTTCATACAAATATTCCCTGCTAGGCTCAGAATGGCAACTTAGGAAGCAAGGGGTGACGTGTTAATATGTCTCTCAACTTCTAGGTCAATGCCATAGAAATGAACCATATCTATTTACAACTGTTCACTTAACCTCACAGTTAGAAACAAGCATTAACTTTAACAGCCTGTAGGTCTGACTGGTTACATTATAAAATATATACATTTGTTTTATTTTATAAAAACCCGTCCAAAAGAATGAGAACTATATCATTGCATTTGTTAAAATGATAACACCAGAGCAAACCTAACTTTTGTTTTGTTTTGTTTTGTTTTGGGGCATCACTGCTCTCCGGTGGTGGGAGTAGGAGGCTCACCCCACTGCTGGAATTGAACCTCCGTCCCAGTGGGCCGCAGTCCCGTGCACAACCACTACGCCACTGGGCCTCAGCACCAAACCTCACTTTATTACAAGTCCCAGAACCATCTGCCTCATCATAAAGACTGACTCAGTAGCCACCATTGCATTGAAGTCAAAAGGACTTTTTCAGGGGCCAACAGTAGGCCTGAGTCTTATTAATTTAGGCACGTTATTAATCCCAACCTCCATTCTTGCTTGAATAGATTCTAATAGTTTTATTTCCATCTACCTCTCAGATACACTCTGTGTCACTGTCCCAAATGAAAGGGTATAATTGAAAGCCTTGTAGAAACTACAATGCAAATTTATAATATAAAGTTTTATTATATATGTAACAAGACTTTAGAGAAAGGAGAAATCACCTCAAAACCAAATGAATCTCTTAAGTATAACACAGTCTCCCAGATTAACCCATATCCTAATATATCAAGCAAAGTTGTACTTAACAATTTGTACAGGTATCCCTTAGAAATCACTGCTTTTCTAGAATTGCTGTGAATTACCAGAAGAACAAACCAAAAACTTCTGGAAGAACAAAGACCTCTCTCTTATAAGAAGTACAAGCAGAATGCAACCAAGAAGCAAGGATGGCAAGATTTTATCCCACCTACTCTGAGCATGCTATCAGGACAGACCCGTGTCTGGGAAAGGACACCATGCTTGGTAAAGTAGAGAAAGAAGCAAATAAGAGAAAGACCATCAACAAGATGGGTTGGCACAATAGACTCAAATATAAGAATTGTGAGGATGCCACAGGACTGATCAGTGTTACATTCCATTGTATATGTGTTGGAACCCACTCTACACCCCCTAACAACAACCTCAGGACTTCTCTGGGGAACCCCCACACCCTGGGTGTCTTGAAGTAAAATTTGAAGGTCTTAAGACTAGAAATCCAGCAGGCTATCAGCAGAGGTTATATGCTTCCTCTAATTACTCAAAAAGCAAGGTAAACCTGGACTTATTTGTGCCTTCTTATTAATCTATAATGAACAGCTTATGTGTCTTTTGCCCACATGAAATATCAAAAACATAAGTGAAATTAATAAGGAAGCTCAGATAAATCCACACGTAGCTGCATATTGGGTAATCGCACTTGATGTTTTCACAAGTACAATGCTAGACACCTGATGGAAGAGTGAGCTATGCATTGGTTTGCTAACAAGATCAGCAGTTGGAAACTACCTGTCATCCAAAGGGAGAAAAAGTTATGTTTTTATTCTTGTCAAGAGTTGCACTCTTGGAAATCCGCAAAGGCAGTTCAATCTGCCCCACAGGGACACTGTGGATCAGAATCAACTCAAAGGTTCTTAGTTAGTTAGTTAGTTAGTTAGTTAGTTAGTTAGTTGATAGTTAGTTAGTGTCAGAAATGTCTCCGACATTAACATCGGGGGTTCAGTAGGCACAATTGCACGGCGATAATTAATAATTATTGTAAAGTCATGGAGAGCATGAAAAGAGAGAAATAACAGAGTCAGACACATATCATGGTAGCATGCTCACCTCAGCTCCATTTGGTGGTCAATGGGGAGAGAGAGTAAGAGGGGGGAGGAGAGGACATGGGAAAAGGGGACAAGGAGGAGAGGGACAGGAGTTAAGGGCGGAAAGGCGATTGAGAAAGACTACTCCTGTTAATTGCCCACCCATGTTTAAATCGACTTCAGGAGCATCACAAGAAGGAGATGTACAATCAGCGTGCACATCACAGGAAGAGAACGAGCTAGGAAGGGTGTGCACGTAATAACAAGGGGAGGGAAAGGGAGTTAACATGTGACAAGAAAGGCAGACCCTAGACCCAATATGGCAGCCTAGCCTTCATCATCCATGAGTGGGCTTGACCTCTTTGTCTCCAATAAGGAAGTACTCTACTGCTATCTTTATTAGAAGGGAGTGCACCTACTTTCGGGTGGGATAGGCTACACGGTGTGATGGTTATGGATGGTTAATAACCCTTAGGGAGAAAAGCTCTTGACCTGCTTCAGTTGACCTCCAAATGTATAGTCATATGACACAGGTAGCGGGCAGCTTCAGTTTGGCATTCATCTGGGCAAGACAACTTTGAAGACATCTTTCTGTTCCCCACAGTACATTATTGACTATGGAGCCTGCTATTACTCTTGAGCAACAGGTGTTAGGCCATGGATGAAAGGTGATGCTGCAAAACATAAAATGAGCTAAGAAAAACATCCTCCATGAAGTTCATAGTTCCCCTTGACTTCTCCTTAATGTCCATTAACCTTAACAGCTTTGAGATATGCAGTGAATTTACCTCTTACACACACACAAAAAGATCATTTCAGGGAGATCAAGAAACTGATGGAATTGCGTTTCTAGGATCTTCTTAATTGAACTGGAAACTTTGTAGACAGGCCTACTTTAATTTTTCAAGGTCTCTGGGGAATTTGACAACAATTAAACTGGAACCAATGATGCCTAAATTGAAGAGGAAAATAAGATCTCCCATTTTCTGTGTGAGGAACCAGAACAAACACAATATCTGACCGTCGAGAGGATACAGAGTGAAACCTAAGAAAAGTAAATTTATAGCCACAAAAGGAAAGTCCTGACAGTATTACATTTCTCACCTGTCTACCTCTAAATTCTGTAATGATTAGGAAGTAATTAGATCATTATTACTTATTGAAAAATAGAGCGAGCTTCATTGATGCCTACATTGTTAAGGGGAACGGCACTGTGCAAAACAATATAATCATGGTTCTACAACAGTGATAATTAAGGGTTTATGTCAACTTAAATGGAACAGAATACTCAATAGTTTTGTAGTTAAAACCTAGTGATCCTCTATGATAAGATCTAGCATAATGTACTCACTTCCATAATGAAATTATCTATGAGCATCTAATCATTTGAAAGAAAGGTTCCTCCTGTGATCTGCTTCCAACATAAATAGACACTGCAAAGAAGCTGCCTTCCTTTTACTGCCTCTGGACCTTGAATGTGGCCCATCAACCCCTGGATTTTTGGACTTGAGCCCACGGCCTGCCATATTGCCTGCTGATCCTGGGAGTCATCAGTGGCCTGTTATCTTACTAACCAAACTAGAATTCATTCATCTGTGCAGCCATCAATCTGTCCTCTTCTTACTGATCTTGGGTTCATCAACCCTCACAGGTATGCAAATGAGGAGGAATCTCTAGCCTAATATCTAAACCATGGACTGGGAGGTCACCCAGGCTTGGAACTGCTTAACTTCTGGGTAACTTCTACAATTATCTGAACCATGTCCTTGACATAAACCTCTGTGCATATATATGTGCAGATACCAGCCCCACTGATTTTGCTTCTCTCCAAAACCCAGCCTAATGCAGCTAACAAGCCCAAGAGCACAAGTATCCCCAGGGACTGCAGAGCAAAGGGTTCATGTGGTGCTGTCAGATCTCAATATCTCCCACGATCACTTAGAGGCAGTTCTGACACATTTGAGCACACGGAAGTCTCAGTATCAGAGACATCACAGTGATTATGTGCATGGTCCAGTTTTCTCTCCTATACCAGCTGCTCTGGACTGCTTCTCTCACCTGAGCCATTCTTTCTTTGGGGCATCACTGCCCTGGTGGGAGTAGGAGGCCCAGCCTTGCCTCTGGAGAGCTGCTGCTGGATTTGAACTGCCAACCCAGTGGGCCGCAGTCCTGCACACAACCACTACGCCACCAGGGCTCAGCCCCCACCTGAGCTATTCTTGCTTCTCAAATACTTCAAGCATGCTTCAGTGCCTGAAAGTCACATGCATTATGTTTTTTGTCAACCTCACAACCACAACACACACACAAACATGTGTGTTATTTCCATAATCGTACTATGTCTGCTTTTTTTTACATGCTGGTGATTTCAATTTCTATTTCTGATCACATGAGAATTTGACTTAAGAGAGGTATCGATTTTATATTCTTTAAATGTAAGCTAAGTGTTTTTAGCAATACATTAAGTGATACTAAAAATGTAAATTTCTTACTCTGAAATTATAAGCGAGACCAGGCATGCTGATTGGAAAGAGACCTGAGAATGGGACTCTTCTTCACCCTTCAGGTCTACCATTGAGTCCACTTCAATGATTGGCAGGAGCAAGAGTGGTGTCAATTTAAGTTCAATGGGCAGCACTTATCTAACTTCAGTAGGTTAGGAAAGGAGAGAGAACAGAAATAGGAACCTCAGGGAGAAGATGAGATAAATGATGATGGTGCTTCGAGGGGATTACCATGGTACAGTTGAAACAAAATGTGTATGAATTGTTAAATATAAATAAATCTGATGATCTGCTCTGGAAACCTTTAACCAGTTCACAATAAAAACTTTTTAAATTTTTTATAATCTCCTAATAAAATATTGCCACCATTCCTATGAATGAAGCAATGGTATATCATGTTGAAAGCATGGAGAATAAAAGCATTAAAATATACAGATGTAAATATATATATATATATATACACAGATGTAACATTTTTACACAAACTACAAAAGTAATTAGTGCTATACATGGATGCAGGAGATTTTAAAAAGTGAACTGAATGATATTATTTACCTTTAATATGGGAGGACAGATGAACAAAGCCGAAATTTATATCTAAGTACGTCATAGTTATATGCATGAGTGCACCACTGCACAAATATGTGTACACCTTACCTTGCTTAATTTCATCATTCCCATGGCACTATTTTCACGGGAAAATTTTACATGTACGCACATATACCCAATCTGTCACTCATTCATTGATAATTGTTTTTCAAACTTTTCAATTCCTTGCAGTCTTTATTCAAATTTTACTTTCAATAAGATCTATACTAAATATCTTATTTAAATGGATTTCCCCCTCTGTTCTCCCACCAGTTCACCCTGACAACACAATAGACCTCTTCTGCTCTGTTTTATCTTTTCTAGTCATCTCCTTCTACTATACGATTTGATTTATACATTATAAAAACATAATATTTGTTGTTTATTGTCTGTATCCCTCTAACAGTATGTAAACACTTGAGTGCAAATTTGTTGTTGCTGCTGTTCACTAATGTACCTTCAGGGACTTCATAGTCTATGTTTATATTTTGTGGGGAGGAAAGAACAGAAGAAAAACTTGTCTCCTCAGGGTTATTTTCTTGTCCTGGGATTATAGTAAACCTCTTTATCCTGAGGCCCAACATCAGTCCTCAGCCTTTACAATCTGGTACGTGCTTTTAAGTCCATGCCCTGAATAACATGCTTGATTATAATAACAATAGATTTCACTGTCGAGAGGCTAAACTCCATTCACCAACCTCCAGGCACTATCACATTACTTTTTTTCCTAAATCATTTTACTGGGGGTTCCTAAGACTCTTATCACAATCTATGCATACATCTATTGTGTCAAGAACATTTGTACAGTTGTTGCCATCAGCATTCTCAAAGCATTTTCTTTCTACTTAGGCCTTTTGTATCAGCTTTTCATTTTTCCCCTCCATCCCCCTCATAAACACTTGACAATTTACAAATTATTATTATTTTCTCAAGTCTTAAAATGTCTGACATCTCCCTTCACCCACTTTTCTGCTGTCCATTCCCTAGGGAGGGGGTTATAGGTAGACCCTTGTGATTGGTTCCCCCTTTCTACGTCACCTTTCCCACCCCCTCCTAGTATCTCTATTCTCATTATTGGTACTTAGGGATCTATCTGTCCTGGATTCCCTGTTTCCAGCTCTGACCTGTACCAGTGTGCATACTCTGGTCTAGCCAATTTGTAAGGTAGACTTGAGATCATGATAGTGGGGGGCGGGGGGAAAGCATAAAAGAACTAGAGGGAAGTTATGTTTCATCATTGTTACACTGCATCTGACTGGCTAATCTCCTCCCTGATACCCTTCTGTAAGGGAATGTACAGTTGTTTGCAGATGGACTTTGGGTCCCCATCCTTCACTTCCCCTCATTCACAATGTTATAATTTTTCATTCTTTGATGTCTGATACCTGATCCCATTGACACCTTGTGATCATGCAGGCTGGTGTGTTTCATCCATGTGGGCTTTGCTGCTTCTCAGTTAGATGGCTACTTGTTTATCTTAAAGCCTTTAAGACCCCTGATGCTATATCTTTTGACGGACAGGTACCATCAGCTTTCTTCATCACGTTTGTTTATGCACTGTGTAAGTCCAAGTAGATTAGAGGAACAAATTTCATAGGCATGCATATGGATATAAGGAAAGGGTTTATATACAAAAGGAATGGAACACTGAGAAAGCATCCCAACCCAGTCCAGTTCAAAGTCTTAAGTCCAATATTAGCCCATATGCCCGACACCAGTCTATAATGTCTCTTTTAGACTCATGAAGTCACAGGTCAATGGGTGCAGAATCCCAGCTCTGGCAGGGGTCTTCCCATGGCTCCTTGCTTCCAGGGTTCAGGGTTCATCAACAGCATCCAGTGGTGGCAGAAGTAACTCATCACTGGCAGAGGTCTCCACGTGGCCTCTCCAGCTTCAGAGGTCTGGCTCCATCAGGGCAAAGCTGTGTGGCTTCTCTGGCTCCTCAGATGCTGCCATCTTGTCTTGTCCATGATTCATCTTCTCTGAAACTAACTGCCAAAAGTTGGGAAGATAGCTTCTCATCTCCACAAGGGAAATATCGCGAGATTTCCCAGGCATATCAAGAGAAAGACATGCCCACATGGAGGCCTCATTGGCTACTCAATGGCTATCTCCAGATTAACAGGCTAGACTCCACCCCTACATCTCAATCATGAAATTAGCATAAGCACATGACCGCCACATGCACTCACTTGTCTTCAGCAATCATGTCAGGAAGATGAGCATTAAAGAATGCCAGCTTAATAGAACAAAGTGTTCTTGCATGGAAGGGGTACTTGAGTAGAGACCCAATGTCCATCTGCTACCTTAATACAAAACCTACAAATATATGCACAGAGATATATTTCTCCATCATTTATAAATATATTTACATGTGTACATGCCTGTATGTGGCCCTCTATAAATGCCCTTTGCCTTCTAGTTCTTTTCTCTATTTCCTTCTTTTCTTTATTTCTTTCTTTTGTCTCACTATCACACTCAGGCTTCATTTGAGTTTCAGTCCTCCTTCTCATTTACATTGCCCTCAATCAAGTCCTACTAGGCCTCATACACCCTCCTTGCCATTGATTTTAGATAAGTGGTCTCTCGGTTTGTTAACATCCACTATCTCTTGTCCCATTTCTTAAACCTCCTCAAGAATTTCTGTGCACAGATGTTACTGGAATAAAATAGGCTACTGACAAAGGATCAGAAGGAGTTGTATTGGTAGTATTGATAATCTAGGCAGTTTTGATGTGGTAATTTTAGCTGTTAGAGAATTCAGTCATTTTAATCTAATTTTTTTTTATTTTAGGATAGCTATTCCTAACATAGTAGCATGGATCTTACATCTGTGGGAATTTATATGAAATGTGAACGCTGAAGCTCTAGGTTTATAAACAAGACATAACTTTGTGTTCACTCCATTGTATAATTTCTTGTGACTTCTCGGTGACGTTTCCTAAATTAACAGGATATGTATCCCCTAGAGGGATAGGACATTTTAATCTGACGATTGTGTCAATATTGAGAAAACTAGAGCTAAAGCCTCCACTGTTATAAGTCTTAATATGAAGATATATCTTTACAAGTTTTTGCCCTAAAGTTCCCAAGGATACCAAAAATAAAATTTTACTGTAAGACATTTATGTGCATTGTGGCTCGTGTACTTGGTACCATAAAACATATTTGTAAAAACTGTAATGTTGTGTATATGTTGATCCTAGGGGCGGGGGGAGCCAGAAAACAGATTCCCATGATTCTTAAGAAACAGAATCAGATGCAGGCACATGGTTTCCTCACTCCCCAAATTGGAAACATCTGTGTTGCCTAAATTCTCACTTTTTCCCACAACCAAAGGGGTAATTCCTGAAACACTAATGTCTTTCAAAAGATACCAGCCTTTTTGGAAATAATAATGAAGGATGTCCTAGATTTCCCTTAACTATTTTCAACTCTTTGGAGAATTCTATCATAGTAGGCCCCAACTCTACTGGTTAGGGAGAGGTGCACAAATATCGGCAGACCAGTGTTTTGATGGAAATAAGACATTATAGTTTTGTGTTTATTTGTAAGAAAGAAAAGATGCCAACTAAACTCTGAGCAATATTATCTGAACCTTTAATATATGTATTTTTTAATTATGGTATGAATACTCAAGGAGCCCTTGTGGCATAGTGGTTACATGTTGGACTGCTAACCACAAGGTGAGCAGTTCAAAACGCCTGACCACTCCTTGGGAGGAAGATGAAGCTTTCTACTCCTTTCAAGAGTTACAGTCTCTGAATCTCACAGTACCAGTTCTCCCCTCTGCCAGGGGTCACCATCACTCAGCATAGTCTTGATATATGTCAGATATATGAGAAGCATTTATATACTATGCAGAGTATAGCATATAAATTATGAGTATATCATGATATATAAATATTTATCACTTTATGCAGACATGTGCACAGAAATGAAATAAAACACTAGTGAACGATGATTGGCTAAGGCATTACTGAAATTTCTTCTCAGATTATGAATAACTTTTCACATAAGTTTTCAGCATCAAGTGTTGATGATGGATCACTCACAAAGAATGGGCCTCTATATTCTCTAGATTTGCTGCCATTTCTAAAACCTATTGGCATTTTTACCATCTCCTCAACCAGCAACCAACAGAAATCATTCAGAAAACAACCAAATCACATGGCTCCCTGTCAAAATTCTATCAATTGTTTATTGATGGCTGCACTCAAGGAGGGTTGGGGGTGGGGGGTGAGAGTTGTCAGCAGAAACAAATTCAGAGGCATTCATTCAGCTGTCAGAAATAATTTTATATCCAGAAGTAATGGTTATAGAAGGAAAACATTCCAGCCCAGTCCAACTCAAGCCCATAAGTCCAATTCTAGTCCATAAATCCCACTGCGAACTCAAGAAGCCATATGAAATCATTCAAAAAGATCAAAGGCCAGCGTGGAAGCTCTTGTGGAACCCTCGGTGGCAGATGCATCAGGTGAAGGCTGAGAGGAAGGGAGAGGAAGTTTCCAGGATACTTCTTCTGAGAAGGCCACACCCATGAGGAGGTGCCCTCAGGTACCTGATTGAAAGGCTAGACTCTAACCTTATATTTTACTTCTTCAAATTGACATGAAACCTATCTAACTACCATGCAGGGTCTACAGTGGCCCTCTTACATCAATAAGAATTGTGGCCAATCAATGAGAACCCTATCCCTTGTTTGACAGAACTTCTTAGGCACTATCAACTCTTAAGGATTTCATTTAACTTAGATCCACACACCATTCTGGTTTTCTATACCAAAATCCTCATAGCTGAATTAATAAATAGTACCATGATAAAAGGAGGAATGATCAAAGCTTTTAAGGATTTCATCTTGCTTGCCACAACGTTAATGAAAGCAGACGTCAAGAAGCTAAATGACATATCACAACACCTCTTTGGAGTATGAAAGAGTACTTTAGAATACCTTCAGAGTACTTGGAGGACTAAGGTGCACCAGACTTAAGCCATGGTATTTTTAATCACGTGAAAGTTGGACCATGGTTTCATAGGGTCGGCCCCATTATCAGACACGATGCCACTCACTGATCCATAAGGGACAATGCTGGGGACACAGTGTGGGAATTGCGCCCAATCAGAACCCCCACACTGAGGCAAAACACTAAGGGTGTGCAGAAGAATGGCAAGGAGAACAGAACAACGAAGTCCCCAGAGAATACCAAAAATAGAATGTGGGACCAGGGCATGGCACCCCCTCAAACTCAACCAGAAAACACTCCTAAAGGTCAATAAGCAGACATTGAACTATTTATAGACTTTTCTTTTGTGTGTCATTGTTTTTTTGTTGTTGTTGCTTTGTTTTGTTTTGTTCCTTTGTTTTTCACTCTCCTATTTTTGCATATATTGTTATGTCTGCAGGTCTATCTAGATAAGATAGGTGGACTAAATAATCTGGAGGAAAAAGCAACTGAACCAACAGTTCCAGGGGGACAGGGGAGATGGGAGAGACAGGAGAAAGGAAATAAGTGTGAACAAACTCAGGGACAAGAGAACAACAAGTGACCTCAAACTGATGGCAAAGAGGGCATAAGAGGCCTGGTAGGGCTTGATCAAGGCAAAGTAAATGAGGACTTACAGAAACCCAAATGAAGACTGATGATGATAGTGGAACAAGAGGAAAGTCAAAGAAAATAGAGGAAGGAAATAGGAGGTAAAAGGGCATTTAGAGAGGTCTACATACAGGCATATACATATGTAAATATGTTTATACATGATGATGGGGAAATATGTCTATGTGTATATATATATATATATATGTGTGTGTGTGTGTGTGTGTGTGTGTGTGTGTTAGTCTGGGTAGACTAGAGGAACAAATCTCAAAGACATGCATATGGATATTAGGAATGGGTTTATATTGAAGAGGAACAGGACATTGAGAAAACATCCCAGCCCAGTCCAGCTCAAAGTCACAAGTCAGATATTAACCCATATGCCTGAAATCAGTCCATAAAGTCTCCTTCTGACTCACGGAGTCACAGGTCCATGGGTACAGAGTCCCGGCACCAACAGGGGTATCCCCATGGCTCCTCGCGTCCAGGGCTCAGGGTCCATCAACAGTATCTCATGGTGGCAGAAGCAACTCATAGCTGGCAGAGGCCTCCATGTGGCTGCCTCAGCCTCAGAGGTCCGGCTCCATCAGGGCAAAGCTGTGTGGTCTCTCTGCCAGCTCCTCCAGCCTCCCAGATGCCACCATCCTATGTTGTCTGTGATTAATCGTCTCTGAGACTAACTCCCAACAGCTGGAGAAGCTGGCTTCTCATCTTCATGAGGGAAATATCGTGAGATTTCCCAGAAGTCTCAGGAGAAAACCAGGCCCACATAGAGGCCTCATCGGCTACTCAATGGCTATCTCCAGGTTAACAGGCTAGACGCCACCCCTACATTTCAATCATAAAATTAACATAAGCACATGACTGCCACAATAGGTTTAGTATTAAGCTAGCAAGTAGACATTGGGCCTCTACTAAAATACTCCCTCAATGCAAGAATACTTTGTTCTATTAAACTGGCATTCCATAATGCTCACCTTCCCAACACGATTATTGAAGACAAGTGGGTGCATAAACAAACCTGATGAAGAAAGCTGTTGGAGCCTGTCATCTGGGGCCTTAAAGGCTTGAAAGTAAACAAGCAGTCATGTAGCTGAGAAGCAGCAAAGCCCACATGCAAGAGGAATATCAGCCTGTGTGATCATGAGGTGTCAGTAGGATCAGGTATCATACATCAAAAAACAAAAAATCTTACCACTGTGAATGAAGGGAGTGTGGAGTGGAGACCCAAAGTCCATCTGTAGACAAATGAACATACCCTTACAGAAGGGTCTCAGGCAGGAGATGAGCCAGTCAGGGTGCAGTGTAGCACCAAAGCAACACATATCTTTCCTTTAGTTCTTTTATGCTTCCTCCCTCCACTATCATGATCCCAATTCTACCTTACAAATCTGGATCGATCAGAAGATGTGCACTGGTACAGATCAGAGTTGGAAACAGGGAATTCAGGACAGATAGATCCCTCAGGACCAATAATGAAAGTACAGATACCAGGAGGGTAAAGGGAAGATATGGGAGAAAGAGGAAAACCAATCACAATTATTTACATACAACTCCTTTCCTGGGGGAAGGACAATAGAAAAATAGGCGAAAAGAGATATCAGACAGTATTATACATGAAAAAAAATTATAAATGACCACATTTATAAAATTTTATAAATTTATAGATGAGGGAGGGAGGGTGGGAAAGAGAGGAGGAAAATGAGGAGCTGATACCAAGGGCTTAAGTTGAGAATGATAACAATAATAAATATACAAATGTGCTTGACACAATACATGGATGGATAAAAGTTGTAAGAGACCCCAGTAAAATGATTTGAGAAAAAAGAAAGAAGGAAAGAAAGTTGAACTGTGAATAAGGAAGACCTAAGAGTACCAAATACATATGGTGCTGCTGAAGAATATTAAGAGTACTACGGACTGTCAAAAGAATAAGAAAAGCATCTTGAAATAATGGCAGACAAAATAATCCTTAGAAGCAAACATGGTGAGATATTTTTGGATATTTTATCAGAAGAGGCCTGTTCACAGAGAAGGACACCTCACAAGATGGAGCACCACAGTGGCTGCAGCACTGAATTCTAACGTAAGAACACATGTGAGGATGGCAAGGGGTGGGTAGTGATGCGTTCTGCTCTAATCAGGGTACAATGAGTCCAAACAGGGAACCTAATAAAAAAAAGCAGTAAGGTGGCCATTTTCACATGAGCGCACACTTCCCTGTATCCAAATTCAATATGAAAGTTTTAGAACCTTCTCCCTCAAAATTATAGGTCTCAGAAGCATTGGCCTTCATTTTCTAAAACATCAGTGTTGATGAAAGCCGTATGAAAATGAAGGGAGCAATAGAAGAACTTGCAGACCCTCACCAAATAATGACAGTCTTAGCCCATTAAGCTTCCATTAACCAAGTCACCTTTTGCACAGCAAATAATGATGAATTTCGTGTGCGCTCAAATTTCCTAGTACCTTAGTCACCTCACATCCATTTGAGACACAGGAAGGAATACATTTAAAACAAATTAAGAGACTTGTCACGTCTCTCCAGA
Organism: Nesogale talazaci; assembly: GCA_004026705.1. NCBI lineage: Eukaryota > Metazoa > Chordata > Mammalia > Afrosoricida > Tenrecidae > Nesogale > Nesogale talazaci. The sequence continues at coordinate 69,739 of PVJH01003012.1, read as the reverse complement.
ACTTTCTGTAGCCTTTTAAGATCATATTTTTTATGACTAAAATCCAACCTTTTGTCGTGGTAAATGTGATCAGGCCTAAATCCTCACAGTTTTATTGCCGTTCCTGACCTGAACTGAATTGGCAGCTGGGGTTTTGGTATAAGAGGAATATTTCCCAAGTGGAAAAATGTTCTCTAAGCCCTGAAGTGCTCTACTGATTTTTGCAGACTTGTAAACAAATAGAAAATATCTACCAGTTCATAATTCTCAGTAGCCTGCCATCCTCAAAGAAGACAACACATAGGAACAACAACAAAAAAATGAAGCCCATATTCTTTTCTACACAACCTGACACAATATGTACTGGTATCTGGCTGAGCAATAATATTTGTGTTAGTCCGAGTAGACTAGAGAAACAAATCCATAGACACTCAGATGTGTATAAGAAAGAGGTTTATATACAAGAGCAATTGAATTGAGAAAACACCCCAGCCCAGTCCAGATCAAGTCCGTAAGTCTGATATTAGATCATATGTCCAATATCAATCTATAAAGTCCTCTTTAGACTCATGACGAGATCGGGCACGTTCAAAGTGGTATGATCATGACCTCTTTAGACTCGTGAAACCCATGCAAAGACGCTGAGTGCATGAAGATCACAGGCCAGTGAGTGGTAAGTCTTGTGGATCCAGTGGTGTTTTAAGCATCTCAGCATTTGCAGGGTTCTTCCTTTGGCTTCTCCAGCTCCGAGGGAATGGCTGCCATCAGCCAGTCTCCAAGTGGCTTTTCAACAAAAATGCCTCAAAGGGACAGAATGAAAATCCAGCCTCCAGGGAGTTATTTTTCTCCTCAGGGCCTATAAATTAGGTCATCAAGCTATGACCTGATTGGCAGGCTAGACTCCACCCCTTGCTTCTGAATCCTCAAATTAAAAGCAGATTATGTAATTACCACAATAATCAAGGGTTTCTCCCCCTCATAAACGTTTCACATCGGGGCTGAGCCCCGGTGGCATAGTGGTTGTGCGCGGGACTGCGGCCCACTGGGACGGAGGTTCAATTCCAGCAGTGGGGCTGGGCCTCCTACTCCCACCACCGGAGAGCAGTGATGCCCCCCCCAAAAAAAAAAAAAGTTTCACATCATGAACTGAGTACCAGAAAAAGAGCAAGCAGTGGGTGAAGCTAACTCTTGCAATGAAAGACTGGTGCTTGATTCATTGCAAGCAAGGATTCTTCTTAATCCTTCCACATCCTCTGATTGAACTCACAATCATTTTACTTGTGTATTTTCTTTCTTTGTTTACTGTTGTTTTGATTGTATATAGGGATGGATTAGAGGAATAAATACATCATTAACTATGTCAGCGCCCTGGTGGTTTAGTGGGTTATGCATTAGTTTGTTAACCAAAAGGTCAGCAGTTCAAAACCACCAACCACTTCCAGGGAGAAAGGTGAGACTTTCTACTCTCATAGAACTCCAGTTTTAGAAACCCACAGGGGCACTCCTACCCTATCTTATAAGGTTGATATTAAGCAGTATCAACTCAATGATGGTGAGTTTTTAAGGGATCAGCTAATGGAACTTATCATTACTTGGATTGCATGGAAAATGAAAACAAATTGTAAGAATCATCAGGACCAAGAAACCCATCAATCTAAATATATATTGGAGATTGAATAAGTGCAAGGCACAATATTAAATTCCAGACACATTGTGGTCTGGTTTCCCTTTCCTTTCTCCTTGAGCTCCAGGACACCAGTGGGAAATTAAACTAAGCTTGAGCATGGACGTCAAAGCTCTAAGTGACTTCACACTTAAGGGAACGGAATCTCCAGGAGCCTGAATGTTGTCCAGGATGATGCGGCTACAGACGTGGAACAACTGTATGCTTGTGGGCTCTCATCCCCCACTCTGCCCTCTTTAATGTATATGTGCCCAGTGTGTGGTGGCAGAAATGCAGAGAGAAACACGATGCTGAAGACTTCCATTTCTTTAAAGGCTGAACTTGAGAATGTATTAAGAAAAAATATTTTGGAGGACATTAGATACTATTTATTCTAAAAAGTGAGAGCCTCTGAATTAAATTGTTCCGAACACACAATAAACATTAATTCAGCAGTTACCAGTCATTCTGAAGCTCATTACTGACATTAATCAGCAATCCTACACAAAATCCCTTTGAGCTAACTTAAGCATTATTAGGTCTCCCACACACAGGAGGGACGAAACTATACATGTAATGTGTTTGTTGTCTGACAAAATTCAGAAATGTGCACCAAATCTCATACTTTCCAGAAACGTGGTGGCCTCTAAGAACACTAACTTTCAGAACCAGGGGTTTTCTTTTAACCTGAAACTTGAACACTAGTCCAGGACCAGTGCTTGACACACAATGGGCTTAATGTGATAGTAACTGTATAAGCCCTCAATAAAAGGATTTAATTTTTTTTTTTAAAAAAGGAAAACTCTATGGAGCACAGTCCTCTGCTGATGCCCAGGATGTCACAGTGGGTGAAAATGAACTCAATGGCTACTGATCCCCAGTCTTTGGACTTGATATGGAGTCCATTCTGATGAATCAGAGCACTGTAGGATGGAGAACTGTCCCTATAGTGGTTCCTAGGCTGAAATCTTGACACCGAGATCATCAGGTCTTGCCTCCAAACGGCTAGTGGGCTCAAATTGCTGACTTGTTTGTCAGCGAGGTGCTTAGCTATTGTGCCGTTAAAGCTCCGGTTTCACTGATGTTGAAACACTAAATGCATCATTTTCTTTTCCTTCACAACCCTATATGGATGGCCTTATTTGCACCTCTTCAAAAATATGAATACAAGGGGGCTTCAAAATGTTTGTGGGAAATTGGGGTTAAAAAGCAATGGACTGTTTCAGGGAACTTTTTGAAGCTCCCTCCTAGAGGATCAGGTATTCAGAGGTTAAATGGCAGTCCACTGGCAGAGGCAGTGTGCACATTCAAGACTGTCTGCTGCCAATGACTATACTCATATCCACTGCTGCTGTGGCCACACAACACAGACTGTGAGCAGAAGGAAGAAGGAAGACACACTCCACCCCACCCCCAGCTGCCGTCACCACAGTCAGGCTAGCTCTCTCCACTGAATCAACTAAGACATAAACAACAATAGAAGAACCGCGGTGAGTCTTGCCAAGTTAAACAACACAAATGAGATTACTTCTAGAAACTGTCTAAACTAGCAACATCAGAGGAAAGACAGGCTAATATTGCCAATAGGACAGCAGAGTAATGTGGAAGAAGAGCTCTTGTCCTTGGTGATTTTCACAAGCTTGCCAAACACTCTAAATGGGTCGCTGGACCTCTGCCGATTAGCTCCACATTTGTAAGCAAAAGTCATAGGACTTTTAAATGATGGTCTTCTCTGCCTACGCCTGGAATCATTAAGCAGCCTTTGATTGTGTGCATGTTGTAGTTTGTCATTGTGTTGAGGCATTCTTGCTTGTGTCCCAGCTCAGCCTCTTGCCATCTGCGTGACCTGGGGCAATGTAGTTTGTCACTCTGAACTTCAGATTTTTCATCTATGATGAGAAATGGATATTCAGACCAGCAATGCAAAACTGCTGTGGCGAATTCATGGAGTGATTTATATAAAGCCACGACACAATGCCTGGCACATAATATGTGTTCAATAAATGTAACTTATTATTAACCAGTGGATGTCCATGCCCAAAGTTCTATAAGTGGATTGAAAAGAAGTTTAAGAGGTGAACCTCTCTATCAAAAATCAGATAATCTATTTGATAAGATGAGATCAACAAATCAGCTAGGGACCCACACCAGGTAAGTCATAGTGGTAAACAGTCTAAGTATTGGGATCTGTCTATGCAGGTGATGAATAATTCATTATGTGATATACTTCCTGTAACTTTCAGGGATTGGTATTGAAGCCTTCGATACTTAGCTTTCTGCTTCTCCTGACATATTAAACTCTCCAGTTTCCCTTTAATAATCTAGAAGGATATTAGGATATCTCTTTCCACAAATTCTTAGAAAAATTGACTGGTTGTCCTGAAGTTCTGGGGAAAAATCAAGTTGAATATCCCAGTTTTTCCAGATATGATACTTTCCTTTAAAATTTATCATTCTCTCAAAACTGATTCAGTCTCAACTAATAGATCTTCTCTGGTATTTTTGGTAAGGGTGGTACACTTTCTTTTATTTCACAGTCAAAATAGTTTCAAATGTCTTTGATGTCTCTTCCAAACATATCTCTGATTTAGTCAGAGCATTCCTACAGCAGCGCAGTGACTTTTCTGGATCAATATGTCATTGAATATGCATTGCCCAAAACATTTTCTTGGGTAATGGTACCAAGTTGTGATATGAGTTGAGACCCTGTGGACAATATAAATAAGACAAAAGCAAACAAACAAAAACTCATATAAAATGTTGGGGAAACAAGAGCGAGGAGAAAGGATAAAATATTCTAAATTGAGTTTCTGACTTGAGACTTCCTTTGTCCATTTGACTTTATTCGAGGCTAACTACTAGTTGATGGCAGAGTGGTCATAGGTTCGGCTGCAATCCAAAGGACCAGCAATTCTAAGCCGGCACCCAGCTCCTCATGAGAACAGGGGGGCTTTCTCCTCTTAGAAATAGTCCCAGTCTCGGAAACCCCCATTGGCTGTTGAATCCACTGTTAGTCTGAGTTGACCAGAGAAACAAATCCATGGAAACTCATGTGTGTCTATATAAAGGAAGATTATACATTAAGAAAGCATCCCAACCCAGCCCAGTCCAACCCCATAAGTCCAAAATTAGCCCATGTGTGTGATACCAATTTTTAAATTCCTCTTCAGATTCATGAAACACATGCAATGACACCGAGTGCAGGATGGTCACAGGCCAGTGAGTGGGAAGTCTTGGGGATCTAGTCTCAGCAGAGGCATCTTCGTGCTGGTCTCTCCATGATTCCTCCAGATCCTAGGGCATGGGGCCTATCAGTGTAGTGCCATATGCCCTTGTCAGCAGAGCGTCTTCAAGGGAGTGGGCCAAAAGAGAGAGTCTCTCCCACCTCCAGGGAGGAAAATCAGGATTTCCTAGAATCCTCAGGTGAAGGCAGTGCCCGCACAGAAGCCTCATTAGCTATATCCTGGCTAAACTCAACCCCTGTACTTGCAATCCTCAAACTGACACCAGATTTTGTAACCACCATAGTCATTATGAGTCAGCATCAACTCAATGGCAGAAAACTAGGTTTCATGAATAGCTGTTGTCTCTTTAAATTTTGTATGAAATATATGAATGTACCCAAAATGAAAGCAGACACATTGCCATCAAGTAAATTCTGACTCCTGGCAATCCCATGTGTTACAGGGTAGAACTGCTCTATTGGGGCTTCTTGGCTGGTAACTAAAACATGAAGGGTTCCAACCCATGAGGTATACCACAGTAGAAATATGTGACAGTCTGTTTCTGTAACGATGTACAGCCTTGGGAACCCTACCAGTCCATTCTACTCTGTCCTATAAAGTCACTACAAATGAGAACCAACTTCATCGCAGTGATGGGAGATTTTAATTTGGGTTGTACTCTTCTGTGACACCACTCCCAAAACACCAAACCAATGGCCAAAAAATCAATTCCAACTAAGAGTGTCCCTAGGAGCTTGAGGGACTGCATACCTTTATGAGTATAAAGATGCAGTTCATTTTTCTCCTGCAGAGTGGTTGGCAACTTAGAACAGAGGACTTTATGGCTAGCACCCCACCATGTAACACCCTCGGCCACCAAGGTTTCTGGTCACATTGCCGGATGAGCTTTCACTGCCAGCATCTAGGCTAGTAGCACAAACTGTTTGCATAACATAGAGACCTTTTTGTAAGCACAAAACCAATATATTTAGAGAGAGACCCAAGGCCATTGCCTTGCAACACACTGCAACTCATAGCAAATATGCATAGGACAGAAGAGAACTACTAAAAGAACAAATAGATCTGTGCTGGACGAAGTACAGCTAGTAAGTTTCTTGGAAGCAAGAATCGCAAGGTTTTGTCGCATGTGTTTTGGACATGTTATCAAGAGGGATATGTCCCTGGAAACATCATGCTTGGTCAAGTAGACGAGCAGAGAAAACAGAGCAAGACACTCCAGGGGTCCTCGAACTTTTAAAACAGGGGGCCACTTCACTGTCCCTCAGACCATTGGAGGGTCGGACTCTAGTTAAAAAGATAAACTATGAACAAATTCACCGTGGCCCTTGGAGGAGTTGGCTGTTAACAGGATAGGCAGCAGCAACAAAAACATGCAGTGGTGAGATAAAGGTCCTTGAGGACCTTTAGTTTGAGGACGCCTGCCAAGATGGATTGACACAGTGGCTACAAATAGTGGACTTAAACCTAGGTGCAGTTGTAAGGACAGCACAGGACCAGGAGGTGCTGTGTGTTGTTGTACAGGGGACCGCTATGAATCTGAACTGACTTGGCTGTGGCTAACAACAACAGAAACTACCCCACAGAGTTTCCAAGGATGCAAATCTTTATGGAATCAGATTGCTACACCTTTCTCTATATTCAGGTGGAGCAGCTAATGAATGTTAACTGCTGACCATTTGGTAGCAGTCTACCATTTAATTTGTGCATACTCTTGTTAAATACCATCAAGTTGGTTCCAACCCATAGCAACCCCATGCAAAACCCATGGAAACACCGCCTGATCTCCCCACAATCATTCCTACGCTTGATCTCATTATGGTAGCCAGTGTGTCAATCCTCTTTTTCACTGTCCCTCCACTTTACCAAACATGCTGTCTTTCTACAGGGGGGTGGTGCCTCCTGACAACATATTCCAAGTGTGTAAGATGAAGTTTCACCCTCCTTATCTCTAGGGAGCACTCAAGCTCTATTTCTTCCAAAATGGATCACTTTATCATTTTAAAAGTCCATGGTGCTTTGAATATTCTTCTTGAGCATCACAATTCAAATGCATCAATTCTTCAGTCTTCCTTATTTAATGTCCAAACTTCATATGCATGTGCAGCAACAGGAAATACCATGGCTTGGGTCAAGTACACCTTATTCCTTAAAATAATCTTCTTGTGTTTCAATACTATATAGCAGTCTTATGCAGCTTATTTCCTTACTGCAATACCTCTTTTGATCTTTTGATGGATGCTTCTATGAGCATTGATTATGGGTCCAACCAAACCAAAATCCTTGACATCAGCTTTCTCTCCATTTATCATGATGCTATCTATTGGTCCAACTGTGAAGATCTGGGTGTTTTTACATTGAGTCACAATCCATGCTGAAGGATGTAGCCCTTGATCTTCCTCAGCAAGTGCACAGGACAATATCATATTAGAAAGATAATATAGAAACTACCAAATAGAGGGTCCTGATTCTAAATGTGACTTAAAATGTGTGTGAAACTCTTCTATGAATATCATTCCTGATTCAGCAACATCACAAAACTATAAAACGTAAATGTGGACAGAGACACTAACAAATTGTTTTATGTGCATGAAGCACTTTCATTTGAAAGAGAAAAAAAGCTGAAAACAAAGAGTCTTTTTAGAAACAATAGTAGTTACTAAACTTTACTCTGTGTCAAAATGAGGTATTGTAGAGAAGCTGACCAACTTGACCAAAGTCAAAGATTTAGTTAGTTATAAAACCAGAATTTGATTCTAGGCAGTTTAACCCCAGAGGTCCTATTTTAACAAACATTTTTTAGACTACAGTTTGCATACTTTATATTTAAATCCCCTGGGGCCATCTTGTTATAGGTGATTTGTTTCAAGCAGTGAACACAAAATCTATTTAAACATGTCTTCATATAGAAAAGCACTAATCACCCACAACCACCAGAGGCAGTGATGCCCACTAAGTAAATAAATAAATAAATAAAAATTAAAAAAAAAAAGAAAAGCACTAATCAATGACATAGGGAAAGCTTTGGTTCCTATCAATCTCATACAAATTCAAAACTGTTAGTTTTTCAAAACAAAGGCTTATGGTCATTTTGTTTGAAGCTCACCCTTCTATCAGTTAAAGATGAAAATGTCATTGAAGACAAATTTAGAATTCCTAGAACAACCTGACCTAGAACAACCTGAATAATACGTCATGTCATAACAAATACACTTCAGTGTGTCATTATCACATTGTCATTGGTGTATTTGCTCTATTCATAGTCTCTCTTCATTAATCAGGGAAACATCCTGTAAACAGCTAAATTTATACAGAAAGATGAATAGGATGAAGTTCATTGAATGGTCACTAAAATATCAAGAGTTCCATGGGGAAAAATGATGTTATAAAAAAGTAGTTGGTTCGGGGGGAAGGGGTTGTTTGAAGGCAACCCTTCACAGTTGGTACCATTTCATCTTAAATAAAGCATCCTTTTTTAGGTAGACCATGAAATTGAGAACTTGAAAGGAAAGATAAAGAATCCAAAAGAAAAGCATGTTGCTTTAAAGCATTCAACAATAAAACACTTTTGAAATTAAAAGGGGCCATGACAGCTCCAACTCTTTATGTCTTGCCTAGGTGCAGACAAAATAGCCCTACCTACAATTCAACTTACAGAGTCCTCGGACCTATTAATTTAGCAGACTAGGTTTCAGCGACTTTGCTACATTTAAGGATTTAGGGCATGAAAGGTATCAGTAAATACTCTACTGCCATTTTGCCTGCTTCCAAGGTGAAATTCTTAGTCTCTTTAAGGGTCCCCAGATGATCTAATAGTCCTCCCAGATATCTGTTTCTGAAGTACAGTTTTCCACTGGATCCTTAGTTGAAGTCATTACATTTTTGACTAAAATGAAACTCATAAAAACTTGACTTCATCTTTGTCTCGTCCAGTAAGTTTCCCCTTGGTAGATAAAACAGAGACTGACAAGGCTTTCCCCATCCCCATCCCTATCCCTTCCCCCTCCCTAGCTGGGGTAGGAGCAGAGCTGAGGCAGAGTGGGAAACAGTAAAATTCTGGCGACCCCATGTGTTTCAGAGTAGAATTGTCCTCCATAGAGTTTTTAAGGGGCTGTGATCTTTCAGAAGTGGACTGCCAGGCCTTTATTCCAAGGCAGTGCAGTGGGGTGTTGAACCACCAGCCACTGGTTTAAAGATGAATGCTTAGCCATTGTGCCCTACAGAAATACCAACTAAGGAGAAGACGGGTTTCTATCCAGTCTTCACCAACTGAAAGGACATAGTGAAGATTTACTTTCAACTGTTGCCATCACAACAATGTTATTGTTTTCATTTTCCACAGACAGAAAGTATATCCATTGTGTCAGTACAAAGTCATAAGGTCCGATATTAACCCATATGCCTGATATCAGTCTATAAAGTCTATAATATGTCAGTCCGGGTAGGCTAGAGGAACAAATTTCATAGACACGCATATAGAAATTAGGAAAGTTGAGCCCCAGTGGCTTAAGTGTTTGAGTGCAGGACTGAAGCCTGTGGGCTTGGCAGTTCAAATCCAGTGGCAGTTTTTAGGAGCGGCAGTGGGTAACACCCACGATCACCAGAGGCAGTGATGCCCTCCCCCCCTCACCAAAAAAAAAAAAGAAATAAGGAAAAGGTTTATATATAAGAGAAATAGAACATTAAGAAAGCATCCCAATCCAGTCTGGCACAAAGTCATAAGTCCGATATTAACCCATATGCCCGATATCAGTAAAGTCTCCTTCCAACTCATGAAGTCACAGGTCAGTGGGTGCAGAGTCCCAGTGCTGGTAGGGTCTCCCCATGGCTCCTCACTTCCAGGGCTCAGGGTCCATCAATAACAGAAGCAACTCATCGCTAACAGAGGTCTTCATGTGGCCGCCTCAGCTTCAGAGGTCTGGCTCCATCAGGGCAAAGCTGTGTGGTCTCTCCGCCGGACACTGCCAGCTTGTCTAGTCCGTGGTTAATCATCTCTGAGAACTAACGCCCAACAACTAGGGGAGATAGCTTCTCATCTTCACGAGGGAAATATCACGAGATTTCCCAGGAGTCTCAGGTGAAAGCCATGCCGACATAGAGGCCTCACTGGCTACTCAATGGCTATCTCCAGATTAACAGGCTAGACTCCACCCCTACATTTCAATCATAAAATTAACTTAAGCACATGACTGTCACATCCATGACTCTGCTTTTTCAAAGGACACAAACTTCTCATCCCCATCTCTGGTATGACATCCAGGTTGAGATCATTGTGTGGATCCTGACCAATTCATGTTCTTCTCATCAGTCTCCTCTATCCAGTGCTGGCCTCCCTTAGCTCCATCGCCTGTATTCCAAAGGCACATCTCTATCCTTTACAATGTCTTCATTCATCCAAATGCAAATGGCAGAATAGATACCCTACCTAAGTCCCGTGGCTGAAGACTTCAAAAATATATATCAACCAGGATTTCACACACATTATAAGGATCCTAACATTTGGTGATTTGAACTACTGATCTTCTATACAAATGATTCTCAACCTGTGGGTTGCTACCCCATTGGGAGCTGAATAACCCTTTCACAGGGGGTTGCCTGATTCCTAAAAGGAGCAAAATTACAGTTATGAGGTACAACAAAAATAATTTTATGCTTGGGTTGTGGAGTCACCACAACATGAGGAATTGTAATAAAGGGCCACAGCATTAGGAAAGTTGAGAACCACTTCTCTATACAGTAGGTTGAGCCCTTCTATTCTAATTCCAGGACCCCCCCTCCCCGCCCCCAGCATACATTGAAGTGGGAATGCTCCTACTATAAGCACCAATAAGATAATTTGATAAATGTTGGGCCCCAGCACAATTTTCTGCCTCAAAATAAGTAGTGAACAAATGTCAAATGAATAACACTCTGATATTAGCCATAAATACCTCTCACAAATTCATGCCCACTGACATCAAGCCAATTCCAACTCAATTAATGTAACATATATGGTTTATGAGATTGTAAATCTTTACTGGAGCATACAGATTCATCTTTCCCCTGTGGAGTGCCTGGTAGATTTGAACTGTCAACCTCAAGGTTAACAGCCCATTGCCTAACTCACAGATGCAACAGGGCTCTTTTGAATACTTGTGTGTATCTTTTATTTCCCATGAACTCTAATAACTTCTGTTAAAAAATGACATCATATAAGTTCCACTACTACTTTTTATGCACTGCCATTAGGTCAGTGCAGACTCATAGTGACCCTGTAAGACAGGATATAACTGCCTGATGAACTGCTTATCACAGATCTAAAAAGTCCCTCTTTCTCCCAAGGAGCAGTTGGCGGTTTCCAACTGCTCACTCTGTTGTTCGCACCTTAACTCATAATCATACCACCAGGGCTCCATAAAACGCATCGTTGCTCATCATTTGTTGCCCTTTGCCCTCTTTTTATGACCACAGCAAAAGAATGCCCCAAAAGTGCTAATAAATTTCTTACATGCTTTCACCAAAAAGTGCAGTCACCGAAAGCATGATGACCATCGTTTTTCTTCCCCATTCCTTTTTTGTTAGATACCCCACATCCACCAGCTGTCATGGCTTCTTCCAGGTAACTCTAGTGTCTCCCCTGGGAACTATGACTAATGCGTGGTGGTGCCCTCAGTGCCAAATTCCACAGCAGTGTCTACGTAGATGTGGAGGAGATAGGAGCAGTACTGCTGTTGCTTGCCAATGTTTTATATGGAATAATTCATGTATTTAATAATGACGGGGACTTACTTCCTGTCTTCTCTTGTTTTATAATCTAGACACGGTTGTGGGCCAACAGGAAAGATGTCAGACACATCCTATAATGACTGAAGATCTATTTCCAGGTCAAGCTTGGCTATCTGGTTCTTCTTAACAGGCATCCTGTTGAAAGCTTTTCAAAGTGTAGGGATATCCAAACTACCAATTTATCCTGATCTAAATCCAATGACACAATAATGTTCAAGTGATTCAATCCTCTGATATTTCCATGTGTGGTACAACATGAGGATTGAATATTTTATTGTGATTTATATTATATGGGTATATATAAGGTTAGGAATATAATCTACAACACTGTTCACTGATATTTTCACAGTTGGCCTCTAGCCTTCAGGCCTGTCATTCACTGTGTCAACAAACATAATCAGAATATGTCCCAACAAAACATAAATTATTTTAATTCAAAAACTTATTTCTAATACTACCTAAAGTCTATAAAACGGAATTTGAAAAACCCACAGAATTTGCCTTCTTGACCTGATATCAAGCATTTAAAAAAAATACAAAGAAGGGCAATGCCTCAGCACAAAAGAATATGTCTTTAATGATGAAATTTCAGGGCTTGACAGAAATAGATGGTAGTGACATTTTGGGCAGAACTTTCTTGACATTTCTCTAATATTATTGTGAATTTAACTCTAAGGTAATGAAGAATGTTACCCGTCTTACATGTTGATCTTTTCAAGCTACATGACAATGTGCTCTTTTGAGTGATGATATTTAAGTATCCCCAAATTAAAGAACATTCACAAATATTTTTAAATTTCAAGATCAGCTCCTATAAAATGTGTCTACATGGGCGACTAAAAACACAAATGTGAGTACATTTTGTTTTTCTTCAATCTTTGGCAAAAATAATTTTTTAAAAACTAACCAAACCAAATGGAAACATTATTTTTGGAACAGCGATTAGATTCATAATAATATTAAGCACATAAAATTTTTATAAATCCATACTGTAAGAAAACAGAGGTTCAAGTGATGCAACAAGCTTCATTTAGGACAGCAGTTCTCAACCTGTGGGCCACGGACCTTTGGGCCTTTCACGGGGGTCATCCAATTCATAACAGTAGCAAAATTACAGTTGTGATGTAGCAAAGAAAAAATTTAATGTTTGTGGGGTCACCACAACTTGAGGAACTGTACTAAAGGGTCACAGCATTAGGAAGGTCGAGAACCACTGATTTAGGACCTCTAAGACACCCGATTAAAGTTAAAATTTAAAAGTCTCCGAAATTTCCAAGAATCTTACGACCCTTGTTAGACAGTCATGAGAGTGAAATTTGGGCAATGAATAAAAAAGACTGAGGAAGAAGTGGTGCATTCAAATTATGATGGTCAAAGAATATTGACCATACCATGGTCTGCCTGAAGAATCTGCTTAGGAGGAAGTACACCCAGGATGCTCCCTCATAGGTCGCCCAGTGAGATTTTGTCTCATGGACTTTGGATATGTCATCAGAAGAAATCAGGGATGGGAAAGGATATAGTAAGTGATCAATGAAAAAGGGCAGACCCTTAACAAGATAGTATGCTAGGCCGGGTTCTCTAGAACAACAAAGCCAGTAACACATATTGGAGTGTGTGTATGTAAGAAACTATTTATATCCAAAAAATGGCTTACACAGCTGTAGAAGTAGGTGAGGGCAGTCCAGTACAAATCTCTGTATCAGATAGATAGCTAGAGTCCTCTCCTGACCTGTGTAACTTCAGGAGCCTATGAATCAGAGATCAGAAAGATGAAGCAGGAAGACCACAAGCTGGTGGATGCACAGCTGAATGAATCCCTGGACAGCAGAATGGATACAAGGGAAGCAGTCTCTTAATGGCTCCTAGGATCAGCAGGCAATAAAGCAAAAGGTTGACAAATCAAACACAGGGTCTATATCCAGAAGTGAGCCAGCAGAAATGAATTAGCTAGAAATATCCATCTCCAGAGGTCCTCAAACTATGGCCCACAGGTCACATGCGGCCCTCCAAAGGCATTTATCTGACCCATCAAGTGTTGTTGCCGCTGCTGCTGTCCTGCTTAGCAACTGATTCATGCCAGGCTCACAGTAAATTTGTTCAGTTGTTGTTTTGTTGTTGTTGTTGTTGCTGCTGTTTTTAACTATAGTCTGGCCACCCAATGCTCTGCGGGACAGTGAACTGGCCCCCTGTTTAAAGAGTTTGAGGACCCCTGAATTTAAGCATAGGCTACACCACCAGTGGAAACTTCCCTCGATCGAATCAAGGTTGTGACCAGATTATTGTGGTTTTCTACCCATCTTTCCCACAACGGCTTGACTGCTTCCCAGAAGCTTCCATCATGGAGTTGGCTACACTATGTTAGATCATACATCTAGCATTACATTAGAATTTTGGCCCAGTCGAGTTGATATAAAACCAAACTATGGTGGCTAGATTGACACAGTGGTTGAGGCAAAAGGCTCAAGCAAAATAGCCATGAGTATGGTGCAGGAGCAGGCAGTGTTTCATTCTCTAGTACACAGGATCATTATGGAAACCATTATGGAAACCATTATGGAAATACATGCTACAGTATGGGTAAAGCGAGAAGACTTTATGCTGAGTGAAGTAGACATCACACACAAAAATTGTACGAATTCACTTTTATAAATTGAGAAGAAAATGAAATTGCACAAATCAGGAAGTGTTAGTGGTTGTTCCTTATGATTGTGGTGAAGGGTATGTCCTTCAAGACAACCCCTTTTGGAGTCTATCAGAATATCCTGATAGATCCATTCTAACATACCAATTTCCCCAAGCTTTTGGATGCCTTCTTCTACAGTGTACCAAGGTATGTCAGGTACCTCAAATTGGTCAAATCCAGGCCATCTGGTAGTCCATGCTTCAGCAAACCAACCAAATAAGGAATTAAATCCTCTCTTAGTCTCTTGCTGAGACATTGAAAGAAGAATCTGTTCTTAGGGGTCCCATATCCAGAAACTCAGACTAGTCTAATATTGCATTTCTTGCACCGTATCCCACACCCTCAGTAACCATTCCCAGAGATAGTCCCCAGGCTGTTTGTACATATTCAAAAACTGGAGCAGATTTTTGTGAATATAGCATATTTCTTCTTGGGTAGTCATCTCAACCTCACATTTAGGAGTTTGTGGAGCCCTGCTTTTAATTACAGGTCTAGAGGAAATAATCAGTGGGGAGAGTGTTTCCTGGTGCTCTCAGCACTATCTCGTAAGGCATCTCCCTCAGGCAATGCTGCAAATGAGGTCCCACCTTGAATAGTTTTAGTTAATCTACTCAGGTGTGGGTTATTTTATTGATAGTGGATTAATGCCTTCAGCTGGGAGGGGTGGCTCTAAGGACTGAGGGGGCTCAATCATTTCTAGGGGCTCAATATCCTTCTCTTCTGGATCATCAGCCCATGTGTTTTCACCCCATGTTTCAGGGTCCCAACTTTTTCCTATCAATGTCCTCACTGTGGTATCAGAGACTGCTCTAGATCTGCAATTCAGTGCACATTGTAACTCAACCACTCACAAAATGAGACTCTGGATCTGGTTCCCAGCAATGTCAGCTCTGTTACTAGAAGAGAGAAAGTTCTCCTTTGTAGCACAGGCGGGAGCTTTTAAGTCTGTTAGTCAATACTTGATGCTTGCTTCTGAGGTTCTGAGACCATCCCTCTCCTGAAACACACTTTACAATATAAGGAGAACCAGCTTCCCTATGCTTGCCATCCTGACAAAACTGCTGGAAAATATCAAACATATGATCACCCAGATCCTCTCCTTTAACCAGCACTTCATCTATCAGTGATGATACTATAGATATTAGCTTTGTTATTTTACATCATGGATTAGTAAGAGTGGCAGACTTATCCATGCCTTGGGGTGTAGAAGTAGCATTATAAGTGCTGTTAAAACTAATCAGTCTGGAGAGCCGATATAAGAATCCCATAGTTGTGATTTTATTTCTCTAGAAGCACTCCTGGTACTAAATATTTTATACAGGGTTCTCTAGAGAAGTAAAACCAGGATGCTAATAATTTTATATATATATTTATATAGCTAGATAACATAAGAAATAAACAGTTAATCTATAAATTCATGCAAATGGCTCAGTGTAACTTACTTTCTTGAGACAGCTAATACACTGACAGTCCTTCAATTCTTGAGGGCCACCAGGTAATCTTCGGTAGAACAATTCAGGCTATCTAGCTATAGGCAGCAAACAGTAAGGTAGGTCGCCAACAGTCAGCCAGATGACAGGGTCTGACAGTCCTTACATCAAGAGATGTATATTCCAGTAGAATCGCAAAGCAGATTTTAAAGGAACCTCAAATTTCAGAAACACAGTCCATGGGTTAGGTGTCCCACAGGTAGTGTAGCTTGCAAATTAAGGCACAAAACAAACAATACAGCTTCACACTGGTCCAATCATCAAACAGCAAGAGAAAAGAAAGGCGAGGCTTGCCAAGGCATTTATCTCTCTGCCCTTCAATTAATACCACATGTGTTCATTGGCCATGTTGACACAATAAATCTCCCTATCACACTAGGTGACTTTGTAACAAAAGTATTTCAGTGGGGAGAAAGGAGAGAAAAGTGGGGGAGATAATGATGGTGGATACATGTTAAGCATAGGACGGAGTCCCAGTGGCATAGTGGGTTGTGCAATGGGTGGCTAACCACAAGAATAGGGAAGTGCAGGACATTATGCTAATTTCTGTGAATAAGTTCTGCACCTGTACAAAGCTGAGTTGGCAAAATTCATGTGAGAAATATATGTATACAACAACACAAATTAAAAATGAAAGGCTATATGTTGCTGCTGATAATGTAAAATCAGAAAACCATATAAGATGTGGTTTTGTGCTTTGGAAGTTTAGGGTCCTAGTTTCCTGGAGCATTCCAGTTAGCTGGCCTGGGAACATGTTTAGTGCTTCTGTTTGTTATGGAGTGCCTGGGGTTGGTCTCTTTTCACCAGGAATTATAGAAAAATGAGAAGAATCAAAATTAGGAGGAAGAAATGGAATATCCAGCTTATTGCCCCGTTGCCAACAGACCAGAAGTAGACATGCTCAATTGTCATTAGAAATATTTCCATCAAAGATTCCATGGGAGAATCAAGATTAAATATACCCTTTAATTAAATACAAATTAAAGGGTAAAATGACCAGATTTTAAGTGGGACACAATTGACCAGGGGTGGGGGGAGGTTCTTGATTAAAAAATTGGTCTAAATGGAGCAACAAAAATGTTCATAAAATGCAAAAATAGTATTGTAATATATTTATTTTAATTTTAAAATGCCGCAGGACATTGTTAAATTCTTAAAAAGCAGGATATTTGATCATCTTATTAAAGAGCGAACACGCTGAAGAGAATTTCAAAATATCATGGCGACATGAAGATTGGATGAACCCCTGAAACTATTGCCCTGAGATAATCTTTAAACCTTGATTCTAAAATATCCCCTGATGTCTTCTTTGAAACCAAAGAATTGTTCAGCAGTTTAGTAAACAATGTCTGCCTTGAGCATTTATGCTTGCTTACAAACTATCTAGATGGGATTAAATTGACAGTTGTAACTTGGAGGATTGGACAGGAACCTTAAGAGGCAGTAAATTTGTGTTAAGGGAGGGGAAAGCAGGGTAAGAATGGTTCAAGAATGTCAAGACTGTTATCAATGACACTAAGTGGGATGAGTAGAAATGATTGCATGGGTGTATGTTTTTTGTTGTATATGAGGAAACCTGGGGAATGCTACGAGTAAATTGATAGCTGCTAACCAAAAAGTCAGAAATTTGAATCCACCAGCAGCTATATGAAAAAAAGATATCTCTGTCTGTTTCGGTGAAGATTTCCAGGTTTGGAAGCTCTAAAAGGTAGTTCTACTCATCCTGAAGGGTCGCTGTGACTTAAACTTCACTCGATAGCAATGGACTTTCACTGTGTATATTCTAAACAATAACAACGACCAAATAAAAAGTGTGTGTGTGTAGTTTAAGAAGCTTAAAAGATTTTAGCCCCCTGGAGAATCCTCTCTGACCATTGACCAGGTGTGAAGAACCTTGCTAATATGTAGAATGCAATGGAAAGTGGATGGTTGCAGATGAAGTTAGGTGAATATCTAGCACACTACCAGTAGATCTCCGTTATGATCCATCTACATTCATTTTAGTTTTTAGTATTTTCTAATTTCTTTATGTTTTTATCTGTTTTGTGTTGTTATTTGTAATAGGTTTTTATTTGCTTTAAAATGTTTCTCTATGTATGAAGTTCCAGATCTGTAAATCCATAGAGACAGTAGCAAAATTCATGGTTCCTTGGGGATACAGCAGAAGAGGTTGAGGGCAAATGGGGCTCTCATTTGAGTACAAAAGGAGGGTTAGTGTGAAGAAAAAGTTCTCAAACTGTGACGATAATTGTACAACTCTTCTTGATGTGCTCGAACTATTGAATTGTACAATAGGTGAATTATATGCCAATAAAACTGTTGGGGGGAAAGAGAAGCTTAAAAATAAAGTCCTGAGATCCATAATGGTGACTGTTTTACAAAACACTGTATTACCAACATCCTTGTTAGCCCAGAGATAAATACAGACTTCCCCAACTCTATAGTGCAAGTAATTTCTTTTTTTTTGTAATCATTATATTGAGAGCTCTTAAAGATCCTACAACACTCCATACATCAGTTATATCAAGCACAATTTTCACATGTTGCTATCATCATTTTCCAAACATTTGCTTTCTCTTTGAGCTCTTGGTATCAGCTCCTCTTTCCCTGCCCCCCCTTCATAACCCCTTGATAAATGATCATTGTTTTCATATCTTACACTGACCACTGTCTACCTTTTCACCCATGTTTCTGTTGTTCATACCCTCTGCAGTAGGGGAAGGGCTATGCATTGATCATTACAATCAGTTCCCCCTTCTTCCCCTCCTCCCTTCCCCTCCTGAAATTGCTACTCCAATTTCTGTTCCTGAGGGGTTTATCTGACCTGGTTTCTAAGTGTCCCATGCTGTGGTCTAGCAAGAACTGAAAGACAAGACTGGGGTCATGAGAGCAGGAGATGAGGAAATTGCAAAGAATCAAAAGAATATTGTGTGTTTCATCAGTACAATACTGCACCCTGGTTGACTCATCCCTTCCTTGTGACCCTTCTGTGAGTCACTGTCCTATTGTCTACAGGTGGGTTTAGGGTCTCTCCTCTGACCACCCTTATTCTAAACCATATGTTTTTGCTTGTTTATTTTGGGTTTTCTAGTGCCTGTTACCTGATTCCATTGACACTTCATGATCACACAGTACTTCTTCCATGTGGGCTTGTTCCTTCCCTGTTAAATGTCTGTTTGTTTAACTTTAAGGCTTTAAGACACCAGGTGCTATATTTTTTGATAACCCAGCATCATCAACTTTCTTTACCACTTTTGCTTACTATTTTGTCTTCAGTGATTGATTAGGGAGGGAGAGCATCACAGATTGCCAGGTTTTTAGAACAAAGTGTCCTTGCATTGATGGAGGGCTTAAGCAGAAGCCCAAAGTCCATCCAATTCTTCCATGTATTGCCATATAAATATATGTATATTGGCTAGTACCTCTATTTATATGAATTAATATATTTACACAAGTGCACACCTATGTTTATAACTCTACCCAAAGCTTTGCTTCCTAGCTCTATCTTTCCTCTGTCACTCGGTAATTCCTCTCTGCTAGATGTTGCTCCAACAGCACCAAGATCTCTACATCTTCTTCATTATTCCCTAGTTGTTTCCCTGTCTGTGGTGTTATTTGCTCACTGCTCCTTCCACTGCCTCCTCCCCCAAGTCCCTCCAGAACAAACGGTCCCTTTCCTTTCTCCTTAGTCTTGCTTCCCATGTAGGCAAAACCAATAGTATGACTGTGAATGTGGGGAAGTTTTATGAATACCATATCTAATCATGTATTGCTTGTATGTTCCTCTGCATGTATGAGAAACTTATTTCACTTGTAAAAAGCTCCTCTATCTACATAAGTCAAAAAGTACTCTTTTCATAGAAAGTCTAGGTGATAAAATGTCATCCCATTATTTTCTTTGGTGATTTTTTTTCCCTTTCTTATTGGTGTATGAAATAGTGGTGAGCCTTATAGGGAATGGAATTTTGTTGTTACTGTTGTTGTTTTTAGCCATCATGCAGCCACTTCCTATTTAAAATGACACCGTGTGTACAGAGTAGAACTGCTTCATGGGATTTCCAAGGCTGTGACATTTCAGAAATGGACTGCCAGACTGATCTTCTGAGGTTCCTCTGGATGTATTTGAACCAGCAATCTTTTGACTGGCAGTTGAGTGTTTAACAGTGTATCACCCAAAGCACAATAGCATTTTAACCAAATCATCGCACCCCTATACTAAGCTGCTGTTCAAAGTGTCCATTGAAATACTATTTTCACAAAACCTAAAAATAGTGTCTCAGTTTAGTGAAACTGTACTAGACACATTAGATTATTTCAAATCTAAACCAAACCCCTTGCCACTGAGTCAAGCCTAATTTTTAATTACCTCATAAGACAGAGTAGAACTGCCCTTTGGGGTTTCTAAGACAGTGCATCTTTACCTTTCTTCCGCAGAGTGACTAGTGGGTTCAAACTGCTGACCTTATGTCTCATAGCACAAGAAGTAACCCACTTAGGTAGTTTTATTCCTAAAATAATCCAAAGCTATGCAAAGTAGCTGAATTGGTTTGGAACCCTTTACTTCAGGTGACAGGACTCCAACATGTATTAACTTAAGCTATACAGGCAATATAGAAACTCAGGTAACCTAAAAGAGTTCCACTCTCATGTTTCCGTGAGTTAAAATCTTAATTAGATGAGGTCACTGGTTTAGTTTTTGGTTTATTTAATAAATACTATCAACCTACAAGTAAAACTATTTAATAAATAGTATTATCATACAAGTAAAACTATACATATGCTATTATTATGCTTATTTTAATTGTAGATAAACTTAATGTAGAATTCCAAGCATATAAAGATCTCTGGGTAAGCAACAACTACCTCTCAATAGATTTCTATTAAAAAAAAAACTTTGTAAAGTTTGAGAGTTAGTTACTAACTCTTGAAGTCTCTTTAAGAGCACATAAATTTTCTTTTACTCCCTTGTGGTTCTTAGGGACTTGTCTAAAGACAATGGAAATGCTGGAAAACATAATCAAATATACCCCAAGAGAAAGGTATCATTTTTTAAAAATTGGAAAATATAACAGATGTTACTGTTTTATAGAATATCCAGAAAGTGAACGTGGAAACTTTTCCATTGATTTATATCATTTCCAGATTGCTCCTTCTAGAACTACATTAGAAAAGGTATTCCTCGTTCCACTTTGACATTTTGATTGAAATGCTGTGCTTTGTAAAATATGTATCTGCTACTTTTTCTGTTTTGTCTTAGATCAGAAATCCAAACTCTGGCATGCAATTAAGTCTATCATGATCCTAAGCTTTGCTTCTGCATTCTGTGACAATCATATTTATCACTCAGAGAGCACAACACAATAACATTAAAAACAAAAACAATAAATGCTAGATTTACAGTATATTTTTCAGTTTTACATTGCTAGGTTTTTTAATTTGTTATGTTTTTGTCATTCTTACTTCTTGAAAGGTGAATGCATATCTGCCAAATCCACACACTGAGAATAAATGTTTTGGGTACAGTAGTAGCACTTTTGCAGAAATTAACACTGAGGGCAATTAGCTTTCATTTTGGGGCTGTCTCTCACAATTGGCAATGGCAACAGAAAGACCAAGAGAAATGGTCTGTTCATTATTAACTTGCCCTCAGTAGTGCTTGGAACACATACATACCTGCCCTAAATGAGACACAAGTTTGTTCGGAAGAGGGAGAAAAAAATAGTTGAATTTCAGGTATTTCTAGTACCTCGACTGTTGTTATTTTTTGTTTGTTTGTTTGTTTGTTTGTTTGGGGGGGCATCACTGCCCTCTGGTAGTCATGGGAGCTACCCAGTACTGCTCCCGAGAGCTGCCACTCGATTTGAACTGCCAAGCCCATGGGCCACAGTCCCGCACTCAACCACTTACGCCATGGGGGCTCAGCCCATGACTGTTGTTATTAAAGTACGATGTTAACCTTATTTTATTAATAGGCTTCAGGGTCAAACCTTTTATTATTTATTTAAGGTGTGGCTTTTTCTCTTTACCTCAAGTTAATTTCTCTTTGGAGGCTTAATTTTATTAGGGGGGAGAAGAAAAGGAAGATATGAGGAAAAGGAAGAAGAGTAGGAGGTGAAGAAGGAGGAAGAGGGAGATGACATGTAGGACACAAATTGTTTTAAGACACGATCATGAATTTATAGTTATTCAATGTAGAGACTAGGTGTTTCCTTGTGTCTTAAAAAATAAACCACATTCTGACTGGAAATCGCAATTTTCAAATACATATTTAGTCACATTACACAAATTTTACATATGTATTTTACTAATTTATTTGGAAGACTCTTTGCCAAAGGACAGAGCTTAAGATTATAATATTTGAAATGTTTCAAGCAACTTTTTCCCCCAGTTAACAAAATCTTTTTATCTTCTAGTCAGTACAAATTGAATCACAGCTGCTCAAAACTTAACATGTACTCAATCTCTTGCTAAATTAAGAATCCTTGGGGAGGGGTAAAAAAAAAAAAAGAACAATCCTCTGTTTAAGATAGGCATACTTTGGGCTGAGCCCTGGTGGCGTAGTGGTTGTGCGCGGGACTGCGGCCCACTGGGACGGAGGTTCAATTCCAGCAGTGGGGCTGGGCCTCCTACTCCCACCGCCGGAGAGCAGTGATGCCCTCCCCCCCCCCCAAAAAAAAAAAGGAATAAGATAGGCATACTTCTACTGCCTCTTGGCTCTTTGTAATCTAGATTCAGTGTTAGGAAAGAGAGTTACTCATTTTGGTCTACTGCCAATCAGCTCACTTTCCAAAAGGAAAGTAGAGAAGCACATTTCAGAAGAGACAAAATGGGAAGGCATGTTTGGTCTGTTTACTGTAGATAAACAGGTATCACTAGCAATTATTTATAGGAGGGCCCTACTCAAAGTTCAGTCTTCAATGATAGTGCCCTGAAAGCTTGATTTGATATTGATACAGCCTGTTAGGTAATTTTTTGAACACCAGAGGGGAGAAATCTGCTGCTCCTAAGGGTATGGAGGTGGTTTTCAGTATAGAAGCAGGAAATGGAGCTCAGATTTGTTTAAATATTCACTTTTCCAGTAGGCCAGATTTATTGTGGTGTGTGTGTGTGTGTTTCTACTATGGTTACACTAGAAACAAAAAAGTAAGGAAATGGTAATTGGAAAATGTGGTCTTAGTGATAATAATGAGGCCAGTGTTCTCACGATAGACTATTGCAAGACCAATGACTTGTTCATACCAAGTACCTTTTTTTTAATAGCACAAATCACAATATGCACAAGGACTTCTCCAAGTGAAATACACAGAAATCAAATTGACTGTCACTGTGGGAAGAGACAAATGGGGAGAAGCTCATTAGCAGCTAAAACCAACCCATGAGCTGACTATGGAACAGACTATCAATTGCTTTTACGTAAGTTCAGGATAAAGCTGACATAAATTAAAGCAAATCAACAGTAGCCAAAATAGGAACTTGAGTCTATTACCCCTGACCTTCAAGAACATCTCAGAAACAGTTTGATTGAATAATAGTGACCGAGACCTAATGAGTTGTGAGAGGACATCAAGATCATCCTTTATGAAGAACACAAAAGGGCATTAAGAAGACAAAAAAGAAAAAAATAGATCCAAGGAAATGTCAGAAGACACTCTGAAACTTGCTCTTAATCAAAGCAAGTGGAAAAAAATGATAAAGTCAAAGAGCTGAAAAGGTTATTTCAAAAGCAGGCTTGAGAAGGCAAAGAAAAATGTTATCATGAAATGTTCAAGAGCCAAGAGTTAGAAAACCAAAAGGTATGTGTCAAGGTTATACCCTCTGTGGCAGTCATGTACTCTTATGTCAGTTTCTGGATTGGGAGTGTAGGGGTGGAGTCTAGCCTGTAAATCTGGAGAGAGCCAATGAGACCTCTGTATGGGCATGCCTTTCTCCTGAGAATTCTGGGAAATCTCACATTATTTCCCCATGGAGCTGAGTGAATGGTGTCTCAGTCTCTTAGAGATACTCTACTGACAAAACAAGATGGCAGCATACTGATAGACCCTGAATCCTGGAAACTGCAGGAGCCAGAGGAGAAGCTACATGGGCTTACCCTGATAGAACCAGACATCTGAAGCTGGAAAAATCATGTAGCGATTCCTGCCAGTGCTGAGATGTTGAATAAACCACAGAGAGGCTCTTGCCAGTACTGAGATTCTTCTACCACCACTGGATACATAGGACTCTGCACCCACTGGCCTGTGATTGTCCTGTTGTCTCTGCCTGTGCTTTGTAAGTTTGAAGAGGACTTATGGATTGGTGTTCAACATATGGGCTAATATTTGACTTATGATCTTGAACTGGACTGGGTTGGGATGTTTTCCTGATGTACAGTTGCTCTTGTATATAAACCTTTCCCATATATACGTATGTGTGAATATGAATTTTGTTTCTCTAGTCTACCCGAACTAACACATCCTCTCATCCCAGTTATTCAGTCTGTCTGTATGCTGAGCAAATAAACAGAGAAGATGAATCATATGAAAAATAATATTACCACCAAATTGGAGGAAGACTTATTAACAATGCAGATGACACAAATTTTATTGCTGAAAATAAAGAGGGCTTGAAGCACTTGCTGATGAAGATCAAGGATTACAGCCTTCAGTACAATAACAATTCAATGTAAAGAAGACCCAAATCCTTACAACTGGATCTAAAAGTAACATTGTGATAGATGGAGAAAAGATCGAAGTTTTCAGGAGTTTCATCTTGCTTAGATCCACAGTTAATGCTCATCAAAGCAGCAGTCAAGAGCTCAAAGAACACATTACACTGAGTAAATCTGCTGCACAGGACCTCATTAGAGTGTTGAAAAGCAAGTGTGTTTCTGAGTCTTTTTATTTATCTTTCAGACTTGTGTCTTTCCTCCAGGTTAATGGCATAATAGACAAAAAGGCAATGTTGTGAGTTGTATTTTATTAAGTAGAGACTGGGTTTAGGTAATAGTTCTGAACCTGTGAGTCATAACCCCTTTGGGGATCAAATGACCTTTTCACAGAAGACTCCCAATTCACAACAGAAGCAAAATTACAGTTATGAAATAGTAACGAAAATAATTTTTATGGTGAGGAGTCACCACAACATGAGGACCTGCATTAAAGACTCACAGCATTAGGAAGGTTGAGAACCACAGATTTAGAAGTTTAGAACCTCTAGGTTTATAACCTCTAGAGTGTTGCTATTGGTCATTCCTTGTCTATAGGAGAGAAGAGTAATGAAAATTAGGATGCACAGAAACTAGTCCAAACTACTTATGGGTCATGCAAACATCCATCTGCAAAATGCCAAGGCAAGAGCTATGGTGCTAGCTACCACTACTAATTGCTCTAATTGGGTAGACTGATTGGGTAAAATGAAAGAAAAACAACACTTCAAAATCATCCTAAAAAGACCATGCCTACCAGTGAGATAGAAACTAGTGACATGTCAAAGACTTTGGTCTTCAGTCAGCCCTCAGTTCCAGACATGAATTCACCCCATAGCTCAATGTTCAGCTAACAGTAACACTAGGGAGGTTCACACACCTTAGCATGGGAAAGAAGAAGGGATAGAAACAAGGAACCCAGGAAAGAAGTGGGGCAAGTGATGCTGAATGTGGAGATTGCAATCGATGATACAAAACAAGATGTATATGGATTGTTGAATGGAAAACTTGTATTCTATGAAAATTCTATGAAAACCTAGGCCTGAGCGTTGGTGGCATAGTGGTTGAGTGTGGGGCTGTGGCCCACTGGGTTGGCGGTAAAAATCCAGCAGGAGCAAGGCTGGGCCTCATACTCCCACCAGAGGGCAGTGATGCTCCCCCCAAAAAAAGAAAATGTTCACCTAATTTTCCACAAAAGCTCAGTTTAAAAAAAATAATGCAAGTCCAAACAGCAATACAGACAAAGAAATGAATATAATTTTTAAGATCACAGCAAAAAAAAGTGTTCTATGGTTATTTATATTTATTTATATTTTAGAGTCAGGTACTTAAGACTTCATTGATTGCACAATGGTCAAGCACTTGGCTGATAACTGAAGGGTTGATGGTTTGAATTCACTAGTTGCTCCACTAGAGGAAAATGTGACAGCTACATATAGCAACACAGGGTAGCCCTATAGAACCGAGTAGAACTGCCCGTGTGGGTTTTCAAGACTGTAAATCTTACAGGAATGGAATAAACTCAATGACAGTACATTTTTATATGTATCAGTGTAAATAAGCCTCACAAACACCACTGTAAATTTGAAAAGCAAGTTACATGTGTCAAGTTACAGTAATTCAGAAATAACTGTAACCATTTTGAACCAACTCTGGGTACTTTCACATGAAATTATAAACCTTATCTACCTGAGACCTTCCAAGTCCACACTCTCTTCAAATGTCTCCATAGTAAAGTCAAGAACCCTTATATGTTTGCAAACAAGAGAAAGGACACTTCAAACAATTCACTCTTGCTCTAAAAGAACTTTACATAGCAAACTCAACTCACTGACATACTGTTTCCTACAGATTGGACTGAGGATTTCAAACCATTGACCTTGTGATGAGAAGTCAATACACAACCACTACATCACAAAGGACGTGCCACACTGAGACCAGAGACCAAGGAAAGGAGACCATGAGACAAAGCCCAGGAGCAACACAGAAACGACGAGACTGTGAGGGAGAACATGGAAACATATCGAGCTCTGCCTGGTGACCTTCCCTGGAGCTGGCTTCTTCTTCTCCCTTCTGAAGCCAAATTTGGTTGGAGGTGGGTCCATTCTATTTTCTCAAAGTTCACTATATCTCCCCTTAAATGCCACACCTTCTTGCTTCAACAATTTGGTTTGTTCCCAAATAAAATCTTTGTTAAACAATATAACTCTCTTCCAGAATGTGTCATACAGCAGTTCTTGCATGATGTAATTTAGATAATTTTTAAGCATACAAAGATATGTACAAGAACTATAGTAAAACCACAAAAATCTGAATGGGTGTGATAAACATCAATACTAGTATCTCTGAAAAGAATTCCCAAGAAAGATTCAATTCTATTTGTAGTGGTTGTTATTTTATTTTTGATTGAACCATGTGTTAAGGGGTATTCATTATTTTTTTCTATATACGTCTTTCAACAAAAATGAGAAACAATTACAAAATAAGAAAGCTCCTGGGTTAAAAGCATAGTAAACAAACATTTAAGTCACATAAAGAGATTAATTAAAGATCAAAGAAATATTCCATAAAGTAGAATAGAAAGATAAAAATCATTGTAATGATTAATATTAAGTGACAATTTGGCTAACCCATGATTTTCAGTGTCATATAACTATCCTCCGTTTTGAGAACTGATGTAAGGAGAGTATCCTTGGCAGTGTGGTCTGTATCCAATAGGTATATATAGATGTTTGGGCAAAGCTTTGTTATTGCTGTTGTTTTCTCTCTTCTCTCTCTCTCTCCCTCCCTCCCTCTTTCTTATTCTATCTCTATCTGCATTGTCACTCTCTCCTTCCCTCTTTGCAGGGTTCCTTCTCCTGTATCCAATATGTCTTCGCATCTGACCTCATGTTCTTGGGACATGGACCGGGAGGCCAGATTCCTGACTTCAGAGTTCGGGTGGCTCAGTCCCTGCCATCACATGAGTCAGAAACAGCCCACAGCTTGAGACTGATGCCTGAACCACGGATTTAGGGTTTGCCAGTCTCCAGAATGATGTGAGCCATTTCCTTGAAATACACTTCTCTGTGTTGCTGTTGTTAGGTGTTGTCTCAGTTCCAACTCATAATGACCCTATGTACAAAGGGACAAAGCATAGTCAAGTTGTATGTCACGCTCACACCGGTGGCTGGGTTTCTGATCACTGTTGCAGCTACTGTGTCAATACATCTGGTCCCTCCTCCAAGACACTTCCTCCTGTGCACTGACACTCTTCTTTTACCAAGTACACATACCTAGACATTCTCATTCTTGTTGCAGTCCATGGGATAAACAATATTCTTTACCAACCCCCTAATTCCAAGGCATTGACTCTTCAGTCTTCTTTATTCATTGTCCAGCTGTGCATATGTAGGAGGCTACTGGAAATACCATGGCTTGCATCAAGGATCTCTTAGTTCTCAAAATGGCACTTTCATGTTTGCAGACCTTAAGGAGGTCTTCTGCAGATTTTCCCAATGCGGTGTGTAGTTTGATATCCTAACTGCTGCTTTTATGGGTACTGGCTGTGTACACAGGTAAAATAAAACCCTTGAAAACCTTGACGTTTCCGTTTACCATGGTGCTACTTATTAGTCTAGTTCTGGGGATTTGTTTTCTTGTGTTTTGCTGTGGAATCCCCATTGAATGCTGTAGAGTCTTTGAACTTCACCAGGGTGTCACCTTCATGCCAGGTGATGACTGAGACTTCCTTCAATGCTAGGTCACATTCTTCTTCTTTGTGTTGCTTGAACTGTTTGATCAGTAGATAGATTCAGAGAATATAGTGAAAAGAGACAAGTCTGACATCTCTCTTCTTAATTTAAACACAATATTCCCTTATTTTGTTTGAATCACTGCCTCTTGATGTTCTCTTTTCACAGATACAGTGAGTTAGACTGCTGCTCATTCCATCTGGTTGGTTTCACGTATATAGTTGCTATTTATGTATTTGAAAATAGATATCTGCAAGGACTAGATCCTTGGTCTTGAAAAGTGACACCTCCAGCACTGATGTCCTATTTTCTAACTACAGATCCATTTTGTGTCCAGCTTTTGAAATCATCAGACATTCGTTGTCGCTGTTGTTATTGCTGGATGCCATCGAGTTCATAACAACCCATAGTGACATTAAAGGCCACAGACAAAACTGCTTTGCCCTACGCCATCTTTGAAAGTGTGTCTATTCTTCAGACTATTGATTTCCAATTGCTTTCAGCCCCCGATGTCAGCATATCTCCTTGAGAGCCTTCCCCTCCTTCACGGCTCCTCTATTATACCAAACATGGTGTCCTTCTCCAGGGACTGATCTCTTCTTTTAACAAATCCAAAGTGCGTAAGACGACGTCTCACCAACCTTATGTCGAAGGTGCACTCGGGCCTTACTTGTCCCAAGACAGACAGATGTATCCCCTTTAGCAGTCCGTGGTACTTTCCATCTTGCTCCCTAGCACCACAATTCAAATCATTCATTGTTCTTCTCTCTGCCTTACTCCATGTCCAACTTCCACTTACAAATGAGATAACAGAAAATACCATGGCTTGGATCAGGCAATCCTTTGTGCTCAAAGTAATATCCTTGCTTTTCAATATTGACAATTAAAAACTCTTGAACTATATTCCACAATCAAGGATAAGGTGTAGATATCTACTTTTGCTGCCCCCTGGATCTTCCCAGCTTACTCTCTAGGGGTTGGCATCAGCCACTTTGAGAAAACTCTTCTGGACCTTTAGCTTTAACACGAGTGTAGGACCTCTGGTGGCATCGTGGCCATGTGTTGGGCTATGATCTGCAAGGTCAGCAGTTGGAAACCACATGATGAGGCTTGTTACTCCCATAATTGGAAACAAACAGGGGCTGTTCTATCTAGTACTATGGGGCCACTGAGAGTCAGCATCAATTCGGTGGCAGTGAGTTTATTTGTTTCAAGTCCAAGCAAGCTTCAAGAGGTGAAGTACAAAGTTTAACTCAGGAAAAGGTATGACACTTAAAAAAATTGCTTCATTTTCCCAATAGATACATTTAGAAACTTGAAGAATATGTATGGGGATGATAATTAAGGGTGTGGAATATACTAGTAGAAGAAAAGATGAAGGAACTCTGATATATACACACAATGAAATATAATGCATCAACTCTGATATATACACACAGTATAATGCATCACTTAAAAACAACGATGAAGCCACAGTGTACCTCACGATATGGACAGGCCTGGGAAACATTAGGCTAAACTAAATCAGCCAATTACAAAGAGACAAATGTTCTCTGAGACCACAGATACAAGGGAAAACAAAACAAGAAAAAGCTTTTCATGCCAAAGAGAACAGACTTTGGAAATTGGTAAGGATGGAAGGTGCAGTGCAAGGTGGGGGAGAATAAGAGAAGAAAGATAAAGCAATTGATTAGACCGGGAGACAACAAACTCTTGAGACCGCTGAGCCCACTCTGTCCCTCGCAATAATGCTAAACCCATTCACGAGCCATAGATCTATTCTTACAAACAAATGACGTCACCATTATCTGAATACCTAATAGCCTTTCAATGAAACTTTGGGCAGTTTGATTTTCATTTTGAATTTTCCTCCAGAACCACATGCATGTATATATCAAGAGAGCCACATGCAGTTAGCTGACCCCAGGAGCTGACTGTGGATGAGCGTTAATGTGGGTGAGATAGAAAATGGCAGTACACATGAGCAGGAAGAGAAATCAAGGAACCGAGAAAGGGTAGGTTATTCGAGGGGACAATTCGCACTTAAAACTGTTGAATTCAAAGTTGGTTATCTTAACGGTAAACCCTCACATAATTTATGTCAAAAAGTGGGGGTGGAATCAAGGTACAGGAAGCCTAAAGTGGGATCTCACTGATATGGGATCTTTCTGATATGACTCCATTAAGTATAGATCCTTCGTTTACTGTCTCAGCTTGACCGTTTAGGAAGGAAAGCAATCTATGTAATTGTTTACTGGACTGATTGGACAAAGCATGGACTAAGCGTTGGCCTGCACTCTATCCTCAGCCCTGGTGGGAGAGTGGGTTAAGGGGTGGGCTGCTAAGAGCAAGGTCAGCAGTTTGAAAACATCAACACTCTGAGGCAAAGAGATGAGGCTTTCTCCTGCCCTCAAGTGTTCTGTCTCAGCAATCCATGGGGGAAGTCCTATAGGATCATTATGAATTAGCATCAACTTGATGGCAGTGAGTGTTGTTGGGTTTGGGGGTATGTTTGGGGGGTTTGTTTTATCCACGCAATCAGGTTGAAATGCCTGATCTGCACTGATATACTACAGAACAAAGCAGCCCAAAGTCTAAAGAAAGTCTCATGTTAGAGTGGATTTATCAGACTCACTCACGCATCACCCAGGGAGTGCCCTCAAGGCACACCTTTCACCACCATATCAAGGAACAAATTTGTGAAGACAGCTGAGGACTGCAACTGTGATTGCCATTTTCTGTCAGAAGGATTTGACAGTGGGAACTCTCCTAACTACAAATGAATTCAGATATATTACTACAATGGGGCTAGTTGGACCTGTGAGGATAGAGGCCACATGCTAGCACTTCATCAATAAAGACAAAGTGGGCAAGTTTGCCATCAGGGACAGCAGAGTCAACGCAATGATCTCAATAGTCTGATTTGTATGGGCTGATAGTGTCCCTAAGAAATAAATAAATGGGACATCTACTAAATATTGACTCGATTTGTATAAGCAGAAGAATTTTAAGTCAGGAATTTTAGGTCAATTTTAGGCAGTCTAAACTTGAGTTGGCAGAATAGAGGGTCACAGTCCCGTAGTCAATTCCCATACAAACCCACAACATGATGAATGAAGGGGAGACAGGGTCTCCTTGAAGAATCCCCCATTACACCGCCCAACTTTATACTGTTAGGTCTTTTTCCCAGCCTCCCCCAAAGAGATTTGTGGTGTAGAACCAGTGTGTCTATTCAATGAGGAAAAGGAAATGATAGGGTTACTGGATATTGCCTTTCAATTTACAGTAATTCCAGCCAGTGGTGTCACAGGGGCTGGGGTCGCCCACACTAAATGATGTCATCACAGAGGTTGACATCAAATATGACTGCACAGTGTTTCCACAGAAGTTGATTCTTTTTATAGAAGTATCCTGTCAGTTGTGACAAAAACAATCTTCTTAAGCCCAGCTTACATTTGTCAATATTTGTCAACAAGGCTAAAACTCCAGGCCCATTTGCTTTGACTCTCCTAGTGCACCCCCATCAGTGACCCAGTTATAATGATCCTTCTGAGGGGCTGGATTCATCAGCCTCTTCTACAACACACACACCTGTTTTCAGGGCTGCTGGTATTTTTAGAGTGGCCAATTTTTTGTCAGATTGTCTGGGGTCTTAGCTACAATGTTGTGGTAAGTAGTATTTGTTAACCTACAGGGATAACTTTTTTGAGAATGTAGGTAGTAATGAAAAGAAAAGCAGAAAAATACTTAAGACTTAACTAGAAATCAGGGACTGAACCACTGGACCTAGGGGCTCAGGACCATGGTCCCAGGAGACATGAAATTCTGTCGGCCTGCTGTATTATAGTCAATGAGAAGAGTGTCATTGCAATTTGGGAACTGTAATCATGATCACTGTCTTAGTCTGGGTAGGTTAGAAAAACAAATTCATAGACACGCATATGGATATAAGGGAGAGGTTTATACGCAAGAGGCATGGGACACTGAGAAAGCATCCCAACCCAGTCCGGTTCAAAGTCACAAGTCCGATATTAACCCACATGTCTGATACCAGTCTATAAAGTCTCTTTCCGACACATGATAAACGCGGGTTTCAGAACAAGTCTAGCAACCACTGACAAAGCCACCCTTTGCGGAGGAAAGACAGGTTACACTCAGTCAAGGCAGCACCCCTGCACAGACCACTTCCAGAGAGCTGCCCTGAGACATTGTGTCCCCTTAGCTAAAGCCAACATCCTTCTGTAGAAAGCTGACACCCTTCCCTAGGAAAAGAGGTAGAGTTCACTGTGTTACAAATAGGTCATTGACCTTTGTTGGGATTCTCAGTTGCAAGGTTGCGTGAATTTAAAGTCAGTTGAGTGGGCTTTTAAAAAAGCAACTTTTAAATGTAAAAACGGGGGTCCTGCCACCCTACTTTTCTCTGTAGTCCACTGTGTCTCTGGCCATCACCCATCTTTGCACTGGCTCCTAAACACAGACAATTCAAACCTACCACGACAGAGGGAAGATTTGCTTCTGTAAAGATTACAACACAGAAAGCTCGATGGAGCTGTTCTCATTAACACATGGGGTCACTCTGAGTCGGACTGATTGGACAGTGTTTTGTTTGGGTGCCTTGCTTGGCGGGGCGGGGTGGCTCTTGGAGGAGAGCCCCAGAACGTCTCGGTTCATTAACAATAATCACCCGTGCAGGCGCCTTTCCTGCCTGGGAGTGGGAATGACTGACAGAACGAACCAAGGGCCAGTGTTGGAGGAGGTGTCCTTTTCAAAAGTCACTTCCCTGGCTGATGGAGAGCACAGGCATCATAAGAACAGCCCTTGAAAATGGGAATGTTAGGCAACCAAAACAAATCTGTCTACTGACTGAGGCTTCCAAAGGCAGAGATCCAATTACACACGACTCTCAGACTTGGATTCCACAGCTCTTCCTCTTGCTGTGCTCACTGGGCCTTTTAAAAGAAAAAAATGACTTTTAATCAGTAAAACAAAAGATGAGTGGTTTGAATTTAAATTCAAAGACTGACACAAATCCTCTTGTGGATATAAAGGTTACGTGGAACCTCACAGGCAGTGAGGAAAGCAATGGCAGGACAATGGGTGAAGCAAAAATTGTTCATAACACATGCATTCCTACATGGGGACTGAGCTCCTTCCTAGGTGCCAGACAATGTGTTGGACATCGGGCCTGACGTTAGCTCGGGGGCAATTTGATGAACACTGGGGCTGCCTGAGGAAAGAGGCAAAAGACCCAGAGAGGACTGAGGTCACAAATACATTTCTGTTGCCTTCTCTTCGCAGTTGCTGTATAAAGGGCAGCCTTAGAAAGTAACTAACTTGATGAGGCTGCACAAAGGAAAGCAGGGACGCGTGAGCATGGCTGCATGCTTCAGGCTCTGAAATGTCTATTGATCATCATCTCTGTTGTTCTAGTGATAAACGCCAGACGAGGAACCCTGGTGGCTCAGTGGTTAGTGCTCCGCTGTTCATCCAAGTTCAAGCCCACCAGCCAGAGAAAGGAGTTTCCATCTGGTGCTGTAAAGATGGCTCTATTGGAAACCATCTGGGGTAGTTCCACTCCCCCCAACAGCGCCACTGTGAGTCACAATCAACTCCAGGATAAGCTGGATGTTTTTCATGACTGTTTGTTTTTAACTCCAGGTTGTGGCCTTTTAGTGGCTTGCAATGTGACCTCTATCATACAGATAGCCTTTGCTTTGCTAATCATCTCTCCCACCCCCATCTTTCTACCTCAGTGGGTCTCAACCTTCATAATGCCTCAGCTCTTTAATATAGTTTTTCATGTTGTGGTGACCCCAACCATAAAATTATTTCAATGCTACTTCATAACCGTCACTTTGCCTTTGTTATGAACCAGGTGACCCCTGCCTGTGAAAGGGTCATTTGACCCTCAGAGGGGTTGTGACCCACAGGTTGAGAACAGCTGTTCTCCCTTGGTTATCAAGCTGAGCTCAGAAAAGTGATACAAGGAGTAAGGGTTGACCTTGAGTTCCCATGGGTTCATTACCCCCAAAGGTTGATTGTCTCTTTTCCTGGAGCCACCTGGTGAAATCCAGCCTTGAGGTGCCATCTCTCCCAAGATATTGACCCCTTAATAAAGAGGTGCCAGAAACTGACCTACAAATTATGCAGTCTGATTCAGGGTGCTTTGGGGACACTCCAGTGCAGGCCAAGGAGCTAATGTGTGAAATCACAATCACCCAAGATTCCAATTCGATTTTATACTGACTGTGCAACTCTCAACAGTCAACAATGTGCTCTTTGAGAAACAATGCTCTGATCCATGAAATGTAGACAGCAATTCACAACTCAGAATACTTCTAAGAAAGTATGTTGAAGAAACCAGCCGGTGTCCAACTATCAGAAAGCATGGCATTTGGGTCTTTAAGGGCTTGTCTTAAAATAAGCAGCCATCCAAGTGAGTTGTCAACGAAGTCCATGTGAAAGAAGTGCACCAGCCTGTGTGCTTCAAGAATTATCGACAATTGGATGACATCCAAACATTTGCACAGTTGAATACCTTAGCACAGCCAATAAAATACAAGTATACCCCTTTCTGGTTTTCTCTGCTAATATCTAGCTGGCATCAGCAATGATATCCTTTGTTCCACATCCTCTTCTGAATCCAGCTCAAACCTCTGGCAATTTTCTGTCAATGTACTGCTCCAATCCTTGTTGGATGATCTTCAGCAAAAGTGATCTTTACCACTGACGATACCATTTCCCTCTCCACCCACTCTGCTTCCTCTCTGCTCCCTGATGACTACCCTCATCAGTGCCTCAGTGTGGGAGCAGGTATCTCCTGCAACCAAGGGACCATTTTTTCAAAGAGGTGAGAGGCAAAGGTGTCTTCTTAAATCTATTGGCAAGTAATATTCCTGGAACGCAAGTTTCCTAAATTCTTTTCTCTTCTTGGGAACAAAGCTTGGAAACCTGAGCATAGACGTTGCTAAAGAGAATTTTGCATAAAGGAGAGAAGAACAGCACTGTGTTTGGATGTTGTGCTGTAAACTGTCTTACATGGTGACACAGGGCCCTTCGCACCCCCCCTCCCCCCATAAAAGAAATGATGGCTGCTGAGTCAATTCCAACTCATGGCCACACCACGCATGACAGAATTGAACTCATCCATAGGGTTGTCTTACCTGTTGTCTCAGAGTAAGTATGTTGCCAGGCCTTTCTTCCCCAGCTCTGCTGAGTGGGTTCCTGCAAACTTTTGGTGCCACTCAGGTACAGGAATCTTGATATGTTAGAGAAGCAAAGGGTGTGACCTAGTGTCCTAAACAGTGTCACAGCGAGCTAACCAAGGCCACGTTTCCAAGTTATATTTTATCTATTGGATTTTCCAGTCTTCTTGGGTCAAACTTTCAAGTTCCTTCTTCAGAGTCATTTGACACAAAGACATAAAAATCCTTTTATGACCAAATTGCTTTACTTGCAGAACCTGTCACGGAAGTGAAAACATCTATGTTGGAGTAAATGTCAAGTTTCTAAAGCAAATCCGAATAATGGTGGGAAGTCATAAAACATGCTGAGAATCATGAATAATACCTATTGTTAATCAGTTCAGATTTAACTGAACTTACAGGATAAAAAATAAACACCACAGTTTTATTTTTGTTTTTTCCTTCCAGAGGAAGGAGATTTTCTTTCTAGCCCCCTACAAATGCTCAAGGATACCAGAAAGGGTGGAAATCAAAGCCTTGAGAGTCATAAACCCACCCACTTAAAAGGCAGTCAGTCTAGAAGGTTTCAGAAGAGACTTTTCAACAAGAAAGATAAAACTTCAGCTTTATATAAATAACAGCAGTAAATAAGAGAAAAAAGAAGAGGAACTGCTGAACACCTTTTGTGCCTCTACTTTAATTAGCAAATAAAGGGAAGCAAACAAGGGATAGACAACATCAGTGCAAAATCTCCCATGTGTCCTTATGGTCACCAGTGGCAAGCTTCTATCATGGCATTCTGACATTTTATTTCATTGCTTCTCTCTTGAGCTGCAGCCAACCTGCACGTTATAATCTCCACCTTACTTTTAAGTATTTTTTCTCTAGAACTTATCTTTAGTTTTCTTGTTCAATAAGCCTGCAGATTCCTGCTCATTTCTTATATTCCATAGTTTATTCCCTTTTCATACATAATTATTTTATACTCCATATGCTTAATGGCAATGTCTAAGGTTCTTGGGAGTCTACATATGTTATTCTTGATTAGGTCATGTAGGGTGACTTGTTTCCCAGCATGTTGATAATTTTCAGTGTAAATCCCTTTCTGGTACAATATAATCTTTAATATTTCCCCTAAGAATGCCTGGCTTGCGCTGTTCTCATCCTTCAGAGAAGATTATGTATATCTTCTAGGCACCAGTGCCATCCACCAAATTTTGCCTCCCCATCTCCTTAACTGAGTATCTTGGCTTGAGGTTTTGCTGATGAAGTAAGTGGTACAAATTCAAAACTCAAAAATATGAAAAGAATTGAAATATACAGACTTGCAGAGTGGTTACAAATTGGTGGAAATTTTACAATGGATATGATTATTATTAAGACATTCCATTTTGATTGCCATCACTTGTGACTTTTTCATACTGTGGGAACGTGTGTGTTTGCTGTTTTGCTGACAGCTATGCCACCGGCATTTTTAATTCCAGCAGAGTGACCCACAATGGCCAGGTTTCGGTGGAGCTTCCAGGCTAAGGACAGATGACAGAGAAGGAATAGGCTGCCCACTTCTGGGGAATCAGGCAATAAAAACTTTATGTCATTGGTAGAAATATGTTCCTGGAACGGGGCATCATGTGTGATAAAGTAGAGGGTCAGCCTCTACTGGCTGAGGAATGCCACCAAGGAGAGAGATTGATGACATGGTTGCAACACTCTGCCCCAACATAACAGGTTTGAGGGTGGTTGTGGTTGTCCTCCAAACTGGTGTCAATTTGAGAATTAAGAGTGTAGCCTGTTCATCAGGATATGCCCAATGAGGTCTCGGTGTGGTCATGCCCTTCTCCTGAGTATTCTGGGAACACCTGTACTTACTTCTCAGAGGCAACAGACACAATCTCTCTTTACTCACTCTCTGAGAGACACTCTACTGACAAGGCACATGGCACTATGCTGATAGAACCCTTACCCTGGGAGCTGAGGAGCCACATGGAGACCTCTGCCAGCACTGAGATGCTTCTACCATCGCTGGATCCACAAGACTTTCCATCCACTGACCTGTGATCTTCATGCATTCAGCATCATTGCATGAGTTTCATGAGTCTGAAGAGGACTTTATAGATTAATATTGGGCATATGAACTTATATTGGACTTATGGATGTGACCTGGACTGAGATGTTTTCTCAATATGAAACCCTTTCTTATACACATATAACTGTATCTGGGATTTTTTTCCTCCACTCATCCCAGACTAACACAGTGCTGCAGACTGTGCAGTGTTCTGTTCTGCTGTGCATAGGCATCTACCAAAAACATTATTTTGATTTGTCAGAGAAGAGGGATTTCTATATAAATTTCCTTTGCTAGCAGTCGGGATTTTCTTAGTTGACTTCCGTTGAAACACAGTCCTTCAAGTATTCTTTCATCAGACAGGGCTCCCAGCTTTACCAATGCACCACAAATGGGCCCTGTGCCCTGGGGCTACAAGGTGCCATTAAGCCTACCACTTTTCTAGTTTGGGCTTTATTTCTTTATTAAGAAGGGAAATCTTCTTTGGTTTGGTTTCTTAACCCGTACAAAGTGCCTCTTCCTCTCTTGCAATAATGCACTTCAACAAATACCTCAAATTTATCCAGCCACAGAGAGTTGTGTGGTTGGGAGTGGGGGTGGAGGGTGGGTTCAGAATAAATGCCAAGAGTAGAATCTTCAAAACAATTATTTTATAAAACAATAATCTCTGCTTACCAAAAACTTGGGCAAGGAGGCATGACAGTCCAGGGGCAATGGAGTATTGTAAACTTGAATCAAATATTAGCCAAGGCTTTCTCTCTAGCCAGACCTTTGAAGATAAGCTGAGGTATTTAGTTGGTGGAGGAGGTGGTGGTGGTGTAGGTGGTGGTGGTGGTGGTGCAGTGCCTTGTTTGATCTTATTTCAGGCTTCTGTGCTCCTCGGGCACACAGGATGTCTGCCATACATCCAATGGTCAGGGACAGACCTAAACTCAATAGCCTGCATTTTCGGGATCAAGCTGGGAACACTTATTCCCAGCTGCACATGTCAAGATGCAGATTCGGGACACAAAAGTTTCTTCCTGGATTTTTTTAATGGTTTTGCCTAAGTCAATTTTAGAGAACTAGCCAAATTGCTTACAGCAGACCAATACCCCTTGAGATTATTATTTTATCCGGGTGAGTACACTGACATGTCTCTAATTTCCTCAGTGTTCTTTCTGCCTACCTGGATATTATATGCTAATCTCACCTAGCATTCACAAAATTCCTCAACAGGTAAGTATAGGCCATTGTCAATGTCAGCAAACCAAACACCCAAACCAAAACACAGATACTGACTTGATTCTGACTCATAGCAATCGATTGCCCAGGTTAGAACCACCCCTGTGGGCTTCTGGGGCTGCAAATAGTTACAAGAGTAGGAAGCTTCCTATTTTCCCCTCAGAGCGGCTCCTGAACTTGTGCTTGGCTGCCCAGTACATAACCCATTATACCACTAGAGTTCCTAAGAGAGTGAAATAAAACCGAATCTGTGTTGGGCTGTTTCGGGTGTTTGTTTGTTTGTTTAATCAAAGGAACCATCTAAAATAGTCCATCAAAAAATGACCTCTTCAGAGTTTTGGAAATTTCTCAAGGCCTAAGGATTCTTTGCATTAGTTTCTGATTTCTAATTCTCACATGAAAATTCCAAAGTGAATACCCCCCACTCTACTTTACAAAAGAAAATAATTCAGAAGTACAGGTGCTCTCCTAGCTATAGCAGGTTGTATGCCCAATTATAATTTCACACTAACCTGGGAATATTTCAATGATGCAACAAGTAATTCCACCCCTCTAACAGCATCCCAGGATCCTTTGTGAAGGAATAAAAAAAAGTAAGTGGCAGAAATTACAGCCCTTCAGAGAGCTCTGACACAGTGTAGAAACTGCAACCAATCTCACAGAACAATTTATCTATGAGTTGTTGAAAGGAGAGCTAATTTACTGTGTACATGTTCACCTGAAGCACAATAAAAATATTGTTTAAAGAAAGACTTTCTCTTCATTTTTTCAGTAACTTGCATTACTAGCTGGGAGTGAACATTGAGCTAGTACAGGTCAAGAGTCAGCCTTGAGATCCCAGTTTTACATTGGGTGGACCTGTAACAACGCAGTCAAAGATGCCATTTAGCAAGTACAATCCTGTCACAATCATGCAACTCACCAATTAGAATGCTTTTGCTTCTAAATAAAAAGTCCAGGAAATTCCCAAAGCAAAGCATCTATCTACTTACTATTATTATACTTCAATATTACATCAATCTATTCCCTAGTCATGCTATGAAAATGCATTTTCTTCATTAACAGAGACAAAACTAAGTGGTTTCCATTCTACCTCTTGAAGCTTATGCTATGGTGTTCCTGATGACTTCCTGGACATTGCAGATTCTTATTGTGAGTCATGTTGGAGTCCATGTTTCCACTCATAATAAACAAGAGTAAAAGTGCTGGGGACCTTTTAAAAGAAGTGGATGTCATATATAGATTAGAGAGCATTGACCATGTTCTGAATGCCGGATACTTAAACTGCATTCACACAGACGAGCATGATAAATCCTTGTAAATTAGATAGAAAAATCCTCACTTTAAAAGAAGAGGAAGTGGACATGCTAAAACCTTAAGACCTATGCCCAAGGTCAAAGCTGATCTAATGATTCTCTTTCCACTATCACACTGGCTCTCCTACTGAAGATAATCCCACTCCAATGTTTCCTTCTCCAGGAAATGCGCAACAAATCACAGACACTGTTCATAAAAGAAGTAGAGATTCTCATAGGAAAGCTGCCAAAATCCGAGCTTTTCTTTTTACCTTGAAGGTGGAGGTTCAAGAAACAAATTCTTTGGAGAGGCAACACAATTCAAACTTGAAACTGATGTGAGTTAAATAAACATATTCTGATCAGAAGATGAATGTAGCTACTGCCTTTAGAAGGCTGGATAATTGTCTTGGTCAGTGTCTAAATTCTCAGAAATAAAACCTAACTGTGTTTAGTCAAGTTTGCCTACCGAAGGAAGTAAATGCCATTGTGCGGTATTTCAAACATGCAGTGACACCTTAGAACATCAATACGAAGCATTTTGGGTTGACGTAAAAGAGGAAGAAAGGTGAAATTTCAGACCTTAATAAGCTGTTCAGATTGTGTGTGCTAAGTATTCTCTGTAATTTAAAATCCTAAGATTCAAGAATCAGGCAACTATCTTTATAAAATATCAGAAAGATATAGACATAGCGAAGTAGATAGACAGGCAGATGATCAGTAGCTAGATCATCTTTCTCCTTTACATAGACAATTCTTGGATCAGTATTTTCCTTTCTTGGTGAATTGTCCATTTCCCTTCCATTTCTCAAAAGACCTGGGTGTGAAGAGGAGATATCAGAAAGAGCCATGGAGGCATCCAAAACTTGTTGACATCAAGTCAAAGCTGGCTCAGAACATAGAAACTCACTCTGAGTTTCCAAGACTGTAACTGTTTATGGGAGTCCAACGTCCAGCCTTTCTTCCCAGGAGCTGTGGATGGTCTCTAAGTGCTGACCATTCCGATCATAGCCCAACTTCACCACTACACTACCAGGGACCTTCCCTTGGAAGCACACACGCCAGGATTTCAGGATTCTAAGTTCTATTCTAATTCTGCCAGCGGTGAAGCAGCTAGCAGAGCAAGTATTCTTTCTACCCTGTTCTTTTGTCACTAACAAATATCTAGGGGAAATCCATGCTGGTTCAGTGGCAGAACCAGCAGTAGAACCAAGTTTGAGCCCCACCGAATGCACCGAATGCACAGTCACCACCCATATGCCAGTGGAGGCTTATGTGGTGCTTTGGCTGAACAGGTTTCTGCAGCGCTCCCAGACTAAGCTGGGCTAGAAGAAAGGCCTGAAATCTCCTGGTGAGAATCAGCTAATGAAAACACTAGGGGTGTTAAAACAAAACAAGTTTAGCTTAATTAGTAAAAAAAAAAATTTAAAGCATCTACTTTGAGCATTATTCTCTTTTAAGCACTCACTATAAGGGATCGAATTAAAAACAGAAATTCAAAAGATTACACAGAAACCCTGAGGGGCAATACATGTACATCAATGAGGTAGACTACATAAAAATGGAGGATGAGAGTGCTTATACAACTCTATGAATGTAAACAATGTCACTACATGGTACTTGTAAACAATGTTTGTGGTAGTTACATAATCTGGTGTCAATTTGAAGGGATTATGAGTTAAAGGGTGGAGTCTAGTGAGTCATAGGCAATGAGGCTTCTGTGCAGACATGGCCTTCTCCTGGGAATTTTGGAAGCTCTGGACTTTCCTCCTTGGAGGCAGGAGAACTCTAACTCTCTCTCTCTCTCTCTCTCTCTCTCTCTCTCTCTCTCTCTTCTCTCTCTCTCTCTCTCTGTCTGTCTCTCCTCACTCCCTTGGAGACACTGTACTGAAAAGACACATGGCACTATACCCTGGGAGCTGGAGAATCCACATGGACCTACTCTGATGCAACCAGACCTCTGGAGACAGAAAAGCCGTATAGAGATCCCTGCCAGTACTGAGATGCTTACAAAGTCACTGGATTCAGAAGAGTTCCAACCCACTGGCCTGTGATCTTTCTGCATTTGATGTCATTGATGTGTATCATGAGTCTAAAGAGGACTTTATAGATTGGTATTGGACATATGGGCTAACATCAGACTTATGGGCTTGATCTGGACTGGGTTGGGATGTTTTCTCAATATTCAACTGCTCTTGTATATAAAGCTCTTTCTTTCAGAAGAGTGCATCTATGAATTAGTTTCTTTAGTCTATCCAGGCTAACACACTGTTGAATTGGTGTATGCATATTTTCAACAATAGCAAAATAAGTAGAAGTACATTAGCAATTGCTTTTAAACTGCAAATCACAATGGGCCGATAGGAAGCAGATCTAGCAGATGGCACAGAATCTGACAGCTTCTCACTCCATTGTCGATGGGGTGACCTTGAACTGGGAGCCAGCTCCATGCAACTAAAGGCAACACTGATTCACAGGTTGGAGGTTGCTCCTTTGGGAAAAAGATGGTAAATGGTGGCCTTATCTTGAGCTCATCAGTGGTAGTTGCGGTGGTGGGTTTCTCAGAAGCCCCCTTTTCTTCTTATTTTTTAAGCATTTCCGATGAACTCATTTAATCTTCGCAATAGCGTCATGATGTAGGTATTATTATTATCATCCTGGTAGAGATGAAGCAAGTGAGGCAGGGTTTAAGCAACATGCTGAGAGCCATTCAACAAGTGGTTACAGGAGCAGGGACTAGAACTCCGACAATATGAATAAAGAATCCGTGCTCTTCTCTACCCTGGTATACACTACACTTTCATTTTCTGGGGGTGGGGGGTTATAATCATTTTATTGGGGGCTGTTACAACTCTTATCCAAACCCATACATACAGCCATTGTGTCAAGCACATTTGCACACTTGTTGCCCTCATCATTCCCAAAACATTTTCTTTCGACTTGAGCCCTTGGTATCAGTTTCTCATTGTCCTCCTGCCTCCCTGCCCCCTTTCCCACAAACCCTCCATGGTACGCTCTCGCTCTCATAACCGCCTCTCCCTGGGAGCAATCAATATGGAATGATTGGGAGGTATGGGAAAGGGAGACTATAATAAAACAGCCCCCGTTAGCTCCAAGTATAATAACTAAGGGCCTCTCTGCTCCTGAGCACCAGGGGGGTTGACTGAGGCCTCGTGCACCTGTATAGCAGCCCAATTTCTC
This sequence comes from Nesogale talazaci, assembly GCA_004026705.1. Classification (NCBI taxonomy): domain Eukaryota; kingdom Metazoa; phylum Chordata; class Mammalia; order Afrosoricida; family Tenrecidae; genus Nesogale; species Nesogale talazaci. The sequence goes on along the minus strand of PVJH01003012.1, from coordinate 26,528 downwards.
CTGCCTAATAAAGCATCCCTTCGTCTCTTTGGGTATTGCTGCCAAATGCACTCCCCATCAAACTGCATACATGCAAATCAGATGTCAGAAGCCATCTAAGACACTGTTGCACTAGTGTCTTTGGGATGTCATAACAAAATGTCATAGCTAGGTGGCTTAGAAGAACAGAAATGTATTGTCTGAGAGCTTTGGAGGCTGGAAGTTCAAAACTCAGGGTGTTAGCAAGACCATGTTCTCTCTGAAGGCTCCTTGCGATCTCTCTCTGCTTCTGGCAGCCTCAGGCATTTGCTGGCGTACAGCTGCACATTACAGAGCTGCTTTCTCGCCATGCCTTTTCCAGTCTGTGATTCTATTCCTCTTGTATAAGAATACCATTCCTGTGGGATTGAAACCCACCCAAATCCATCATGATCTCATGTTAACTAAACTGATACAAGTCATCAAAGATCCAAACAAGGTCACATTCATAGCTACTGACCATTAGAACTTTGACATCTCTCTGTTTAAGGAGGACTAGGGGGAGGGGGTGGGGGTGAGAAACACAATTAAGCCTGCAACATGCACTATCTAAAATAGGTTAGTGCTTATCTAAAAATGTATTGAGATTATCAAGCAGCTTTAGCTTGAGTCGGAAGAGTTTCTAGTGTGCTTTACATGTTTTTTCAAGCACCAGAGAAAATCATAAAATTCACAATATCAAGATCTAGAAAAGTCTCGGCACATAAGAGAGGCCTTGTAAATATTTGCAGGATCGTAGGGACTATAGTTCCGTTGCTGGCTTGCTAGTGGAAACCCACTCAGCAGCACCACACAACAACAGCACAATGGATAAGAAAAGGTTAATGCTAGATACCCTTGGACAAAGTTTAAACTTCCCTCCAAATGCTCCCCATCTCCACCTTTCCCCAGAGCAGTCGGGCAGAGGACCAGCCAGACCGGTCTTCTGAGTCAAACCCTGAGCATATCACTGATCACCAAAGGAACCACTGCACCACCAACCCAAGAGCTTTCCCTGCCTCCAGAAGAGCCTATTTTCTAAGACATGAAATAAGTTAAAGGAAAAATGGTATCTTGTTTTTTCAAATGAAAAATATCTCATCTTTCAGAATAGGTTGTTTGCCCTCAGAAATACAAAGCTGGGGATTTGGGAGGCGAAGAGAAAGTTAGGAGAGGGAACGCGTGGTGGTGCAGGTCTTTTCATCATTTGGTTTGCACAGGAAATGCGTGCATCTAGTGATTGGAAGCAGCTGTGGACTGTGACATCTGGGGCAAGAAGCAAGTATGTTCCTGCAAGAGGCGTCTTTGAAGAGCTCTCATTGCTACGCCTCTTTCTACTCTCAACATCTTCCTCAGGCTCCCCCGCCTCCATCAGATCCAGCCTCCTCCCTCGAAGTAGCAGTTTCTCTGAGTGAGGAATGGGTGTGCAAGGAGATCTCGCCCGAAGGTGATATTCAAAAGCAAAAGGAGCAGGCTAACAGCATGGCGGCAGGTGCAGATAAGCTCCGAGCAGGATGCGATTGTACCAGGCAGCAGTCTTTTTAGACCAAAGTGACACCACAGTAGTGCTTTGATTGTAGTTTATGCTTGTAATTCCACCCCAGCGTATCATTTGGGTTGTTATGCTATGATAACAAATTGATCCCAAATTCTTAAACATATTTCCTTCTCTTCCACGTTCCATGCCATCAAGTGGTAGCTCCAGGCTGATCCACCTTGCTCTTTGCTCGGGAACCTAAAACAAAGGCATAGTCCATATTGGGTGCATTTTTAGAATCTAATCAAAACCAAACTCACTGCCATTGAGTGGATTCTGCTTCATAGCGACTTTATGGAACAGAAGAGAAGAGCCCCTGTGGGCTTCTGTGGATTTCCAATGCTATAAATCTTTATGGGAGCAGAAATCCTCCATTCCTCACAAGACTCTTTTTGTTGAACTCAAAGTAGAGAAAAGAAGAGGTTGTTCACCAAGATCTGACTCTTAAAGGTCTGTGTGAACACGATGTGTCACTTCTAACCTCATTTCACTGGTCAAATCAAACTACCTGGTGACTTCTGAATTCACCTCTAGACAGAAGTACCCAAAGCTACATGACCTGGCCTGTAATGGATGTGGCAGTTACATAATTTCATGTCAACTTGATAAGTAGAGTGAAAGAGTGGAGTTCTGTCTGTTAATCAGGTCAAAGTCTGATCATGCCTCCGGGTGGTGTGGCCTTCTCATGAGGATTCTGGGATATCTCTCTCTCTCTCTCTCTCTCTCTCTCTCTCTCTCTCTCTCTCTCTCTCTCCCTCTCTCTGTGCTTTCACCTTCCTGTTGGTGAACCATGAGGCTGAAACCTGCCAGTGCTGAGATGTATCCCCTGGCACTGGATTCCCAAGACTTCCCATCCACCGTCCTATGATCTTCCTGCATTCAGCATCATGTGCTGCATGACTCTGGGAGAAATTTATGGACTAGTATTGGATATATGAGTTGATGTCAGACTGATGGACCTGACCTGGACTTTTCTGGGATGTCTTCTTCATATTCAATTGCTCTCTGATATAAAGCTCTCTGTTACTCACCTATGAGTGTCCCTGGATTTATTTTTCTAGTCTACCTAGACTAACACAATGGATGAGAAAACAAAATCTCAGAGTTCAGCTACTTGCCTGGAGTCACTTACCCACATAGTCAATGGCACCGTGGGGACTCTCTCCAGGTCTTTTCCAAACCTCTCTCTACTCTCTACTGTATATCCCTCGGTAAGAGCCCTGTGTCATGGTGGCTTATGAGTTGGGTTGCCAACCAAACAAGGTCAGCAGTTCAAAACCAAGGCCACCTCGAGGAGGAACAGGAGTTGCCTTCTCAGAAACCCACAGAGACAGTTCTACTCTGTCCTATAGGATTGCTATAAGTCTGACTTGATGTAGTGGCTGTGAACTGGTTACTGTCACCCCATGCTCTTCATTCCCAGCACCGCACCTGGCACAGAGCAGCCATCCAATCAATACTTGTGTGAATGAATGAAATGAGAGAATGGATAGCTGACTGTCTAGGGATAAACCTCATCTTCCAGCCTTTTATCTTAGCACTGTTCATAATAGACCCACTGGCATAATTAAATTGGGAAGAGGCCACGGATACAGGAGCCTTCCAGGTGTCCCCTTGCATGGCGCCTCTGAGTATAACTCATCACCAGTGGCCCTGTCAACACCAGTCAAAGGAACTGTGTCAACAGTGAGAGGTTCTGCTTTCATATTTAAACAGAGGCACCAAAAAGGCTGGCCAGCCTACATTCTGATCTGGAGCCAAAAAGCGATCGCAGTAGCATGCATGGAGATTTTGTGTACTTTTCCATCATGCGAGATGGGGCTACTGTGCAATATTTCCAGCCTGGCCTTCCTGTAACAGCTCCAACCAGAATTCAACCATCTGACAGAGACATCTGAAGTTGTATGTGCACCGTGAACAATACTCTTCACCTAAGGGTCACTCCCCCACCTCAGCCTCAATTGACAGTGGACAACAGTGTAATCCCAATGCAACACTGACTCTAATGAAAATGACATCCCCCTAAGATCATGCACCCAGATTCCAATTTCTCAGGGAACAAAAACAAACTAAAAGGCAATTGAGAGCTTGCTAGAATGTTCAACTGCTCCTGAAATAATTTCTTCCTTTGAGCAAGTTCAGCTCCTGGAGACTATTTGAAATATATAAATAGCAAAAACCAGATGAAAAGATATTCCTTCATTTCGATGTAAAAGCTTCCTTCTCTGGAACTGAGGGAGGCTGAAAAATCTATTAAGATATTTTGTGGTATTCCATGAAGCAACACAAAACAAAACAAAACAAAACAAAAACAAGTCACAGAATGGAAAGAAATCTGTTAGGACCTGCAAGCCCACTTTCTAGAGCTATAGAAAATGATGCAATCATTCTTATTTACAATGATTAAATGAACTTGACTCCTACTAAAATTTCTACGAATAAATATTAAAACTCCTTCACTGAAAAGCTTATGTCATATCCGGGAACTTCCAAGAGTTCACAGAAACATGCCATCATTTTTTCATCTTATTTTCCCACAAAATTTTGGGAGCCTCCTCACATTTAATGTATCATGTGTAATAAAGAACTAACCAGCATTTGTCCCAGGTTCATGAAAATATCCTCTCAGATAAACCCATGGAATTTCCAAGTGATTGGAATATCTGGTATTCAGGGTGCACCTCTAGATAGTTTATGCTAGCAAGATGACTCAGAATGGGGGCTGGCCAAACTCAAAAGACCCACCATGTGATCAGAGGTTTCCTAGCTTTGAGTTCTGTAATAACAAACACCCTCTAGGGAGAAAAGAGAGGGTTCAAGATGGAGTTCGGTCACGTGGCCAATGACTCATTTAGTCATACCAACTCAATGAAGCCTAAATAAAAACTCTAGCCAGCTCGCATAATTGGCAATGTTTTATGTCTCACCCTAAACTGATGTGCTGAGAGCGTGACATGTCCATGAGGACAATGGAAGTGTCAAATTTTCTCTTAGACCTTATCTTCACTACCATATACCCTTGGAATTAGTTCACGCTCCAGATCTGAAAAGAGAAGCAGAAATGGAAGTGGGTGAGGCATGGTGGTAGTTGGACATATCTCACATACCTGTTACTTCTCTCATTGTTCTTTTATGATCCAGGTGGTAATCCATGTATGCCCCCCCCTTTACTTCTTGTGTAAGGTTCATTCAGACACACAACACGACGAAAGTGGCAGTGGCCTGTGACCAGTGATGGCTAACATTCCTTTTCTCCCTTGTCAGTCAGAGAAAGCAGCAACACTGCCTACATTGAGGGGACATTTTGTCACTTTAAATGACTAAGGTAAAAAGAAAAAACATTGAGCTTTGTCCTATAGAACTTACTGGGGTGATAGAACTGTTCTACATCTGTACCGTCTGATTTCATAGACGTTTAGGTGACTATGCATTCGAAATGTCATAGTAAAACTGTTACTTTAATCTAGACTTAAGTAAGGAAGTCTAGTGGCAGAGTAGGTTATGTGTTGGGCTGCTAACTGCAAGGTCAGCAGTTCAAAACCACCAATCACTCGGAGAAGGATGAAGCTTTCTACTCATGCACAGAGCTAAGACCCCAGAAACCTATAGAAGCAGTCCCACTCTGTGCTGCAGAATCGCTATGAGCTGAGATCAACTTGATGGCTGTGAGTTTGGATTTGGGTTTTTGTTTTGGGGGTTCGGGGGAAGGGTTTTCTTGGAAATTTAATTAGACACATACGGCTCGTGAATGCCATATTAGACGAGGTAGTTCAAACCTTAGCCCTGGATTTTGTATTCAGTATACTCTGGACTCGAACCCTCAAATAACCAGTTGCTCACTGTGTAACATCAGGAATGTTGCGTAATCTTGCTGAACTTCAACTTATCCACTTACAAAACTAGGATCACTTCAACCTCTCAGCCTTTCGTAAGGAATACAAGCACCAAGCATCAGGAAAGCAACAAAACAAGAATGGCAACAAGCACTTCCTCACACTTACTAAGTGCCAGGCACTCGAGACAACCGAACTGAACTCGCTTGTCATTGAGTCGATTCCAACTCTGAGTAGAACTGCCCCTCTGAGACTGATTCTTCAGGGAAGTAGAAAGCTTCCTCTTTCTCCTATCGAACTGGGCTGCTGGGGCTTGGAACTGCCGACCCGCTGCACCACCACGGCTCCGCATCTGAAGAAGTCTGTGTAGTTTTTAAAAGCTAATCCTCATCACAATCTAATGAAAGAAGCACAATTATCTGACAGATGAAAATAATGAGACGCAAAGAATTAGATCTCTTCCCAAGGCAACCGACAATGCTGAAATTCAGTTGTGTTTTATTTTTCACCTTCTAGCACCAGATTTCATCCTCTCAAAGCTTCTGACCCTGTGGGCAGTGCTCAGCCATTACGAGTGCCCTCCGTTCATCTAGGCGCCCCTGGGAGTACAGTGGTGAGGGGCATCGACTACTAATCAAAAGATTGGTAATTCAAACCCACCAGCTGTTCTGTAGGAGAAAGGTGTGGCCATCTGCTACCATAAATGTGACAGCCTTGTAAAATCCTATGGGGAAGTTCTACTATAGTGATGACTTAAAATCGATTTGATGGCAGGGGTTTCATTCTAATGTTTAGTTCTTCCCAATTTCTCAGCTGCCACCAGCTATCTCTGTCAGCATGTTCTCACTACAGCTGAGGGTTACCTAGACAGCCAGAGAGAAGCAAGAAGCAGAAAGTCAGGACCCGGCTTCTGAAAGTATCTAGGATCAGGATGAGGGCCAGTTTAGAAAAGAACACAACTGACCCATCAGAGTAAGAACCCATACAAGAGCCCATACAAGTGTGACAGAGAACAGAGTCAAAGAATGGGACAAGGGGAAGCAGTGGAAGCACCCCTCTTCCAATGCCTGAGAGGCAGTTAAACTGGAGCCACCACTCTGCCTGTCGGTGCCAGGTCCCACAATGAGTATCCAAATATACCTGCGAATGGAACTACCCACTTCCTGCTTTATCCCCAAAGGTCCAATTGGTGCCAGAATCCCTCCCTTTGACTTTTCCTCAACAGATTCAACAAGTACTTCCTGTCACTAAAAGTTCCACTTCCCTCCCTGCTCTTCCTCCCAGGACAGAATCATCCTGAAAAGCCACTCAATCATATGACTGTTCAGCTAGACACAGAGAAGAGGTGTGCCCCATAGGTGAACAGCAGCATCATGAACGACTCTCAGAGATCTAACTACGGGTCCTCTGCCAACTTCTACACTGGAATAAAATGAAAAAAAGGATACCTTTGTGGGATTTCTATGATACTACCTTGTCAACTTTGCCAGGAGACCCTGGCAAAGGAAAAAATGAAAGATTCATTCTAGTTGACAGAGAACAATGGACTGTTTTTCATGTCACCACACCTGCCCTAATCCTCAAAAGCTACAGGCCACATCTGCCTCGCTCAGATTTATTTTAGGGTTTTCAAAGAGTTGCTGGCACACAGAAGCAGGCACTCTTGTGTGTGCATAGAAAGTACTCATTTTTCCCATCAAATTGCATGTTTGTATGGGATGGCTTCAGGGAGAGAACCGATGGACTCTCAGTGGGGTCGAAGTCTTTTCAAGCTATAGCTGCCTTCACCACTGGTGCATCCAGAATGAACAAAGATGTTCTTTATCACAACGTGGAAGACTTTCTTCTTTTCCATTTGATGTGTGTTTTGTATTTAAGTAAATATGTCTGACACCTTTAATGGAAGTTCAATCCTAAGCATCAAATCCTTCTTCCCCAATTCCCTCCTATCCTTTCATGATTATTGTAAATGTAACTACTTTGGTCTCTGTACACTTACTTATCCTCGATGTGGCATAGAAGTGACAATAAGCTGCTGACAGGCTGCCTCCAGATTGCTTCTTTGGTGACTGGTTTATGTCTCTCAGCATCGTGCATGTGCACATGTATGTGTGTGCTTAATGTGTGTGCTTTTACTGTGCTTAATGTGTGTGCTTTCACTAATACTGTCACCTCTATCAAGACTGCAGAGGAATCCTGGTGGCAGAGTAGGTTAAGCATTGTACTACTTACTGGAAGGCCATCCATTTGACCCCACCAGCTGCTCTAGCTTCTCTTCTTTTCCTTTAGTGTAAGTAAAAGGAGAAGTGTGAAAAGAGAATATTCTATTATGAGAACATTATAAAGAAAATCCCCAAATTCTTAAGTCATTTCAATGTTGGGAAAGAGGCTTACTGAGAAATTCAAATGTCTCTGAGTATTTCTCAGAACAGATACACTTTCAAAGTTTTAAAAGGTCAACAGTTTGTGCCATCATTGACTTGAACTTGACTTGATTTGACTTCCTGAGAATCAAAAGCAATTTTCCCCATCTTATTGGAAGCAAGCACGTGATTCACAATGAGCCTTGAAGGATTAATCATTTTGATGAATGGGTTAATGTCATTATTATCTATTGTCATAACTCTCCTGAAAAGACTGCATACAGATGTTGTGAATCCAACATTGTTGTCAGGTGGCACCGAGTCAGTTCTAACTCACAGTGACCTTATGCCCAGCAGAGTGGGAACAAAACCCTGTCCTGTGCTTGAGCCTTTTGTGGCAATCTCTGTATTGATCCATCTCATTGCAGGTCTTCCTGTATTAGCAAACATAATGTCTTTCTCCGGGGACTGGCCCCTCCCAATGACACACCCAGAGCATGTGAGGCAAAGAAGTTTTAAAGGGAAGTTTCTTCATACCCCTTCCAACAGAGATTGGCCTATTCCTTTGGAAGTACATGATGTAGGTAATAGTCTCCATCAACAGCACAATTCAAAGACACCAACTATTCATCAGCCTTCTTCATCCATTTGGGTGGAAATTCAGTGATTGAAAATGCTAGTGTTTAAACAAAAAGAAAATGCTCAGTGTTTGAGGTTTTAAAGTAATGCCTTTACTTTCTAACACTTCAAAGATATTATTTTGCAGCAGATTTGGTCTGCGGAATACATCATTTGCATTGATATGAACTACCAAATAAAGGAGCTCAAAATGACTTCTCTTCACTGGGACCATTTTGAGTATTTGGTAATGGGGAAGTTCTAGTGCTATCTCTCTTTATGGCAGGAACTGTTTTCCCTTGTCAATGACCAGAGCGCCTTCCAGGCTCTGTTTTTTACACTGTTAAAAAGAATCTGGTTGGAAGAATCTGTATGAACATCTTTGCAAATCAACAGGTCTTTGTGTCTCTTTGATGGCTTTGTCCCAGCTCTCTGGTTAAGGAAGAAGTCAGAAAATCTGACACGATAATGTTTTGGATATTCAGCATCAGGATTACATGGATCCCTCATGAAATTTTTCACTTTTTAAAACATTTTATTAGGTGTATATAATTATAATCCATAGATCAAGCATAGTTGTACAATTGCTGCCATTGTCAATTTCTATCTTTTCTTTCTTCTTGAACTCTTTGATATCAGGTCCCTTTATCTCCTTCCTCCCCCACCTTATCATGCCTCTGAACCCTTAATATATTATATACATCATTATTGTTATTATAAGAGGTTTTTGCCAAAACTTATACCTTCCAACATATCCATTTACCTAAAATTCTGATGTTCATTCCCTGCAAGTGGGGTTATATAATCATCGTTGCTATCAGTTCTGCCTTTCCCCTCCTTTCTTCCTGTGCCCTCGGGGAATCATTTTAACATTACTGTTTCTGAGGGGTTTATCTATCTTGGATTTCATACATCAAAAGACCTTAATTGTGCCAATGTACATATGCAGGTTTAGCAAGATTAGTGAGGTAAAACTAAAGCCATAATAATGACAGAAAATTTTAAAGAACTAAAGGATAGTTATGTATTGCATTAGTGCTTATTGCAGCCTAGATATAGTGTCCCTTCTGTGTGGCCCTTCTGTAAGGTACTGTCTGATTATCTTAGGGTGGGCTTTGGGTCTCCACATTGCCTACGATACTTCATGTCAATTTGATTGCCTGTTTTTGAACTTCTGATAGCTATTCCTGCTGACATCTCATGATCACATAGACTGGCAGCCTTCTTCCATGTGGGCTTTACGGCTTCCCTGCTAGAAGGTCACTTGTATAACTTCAATCCTTTAAGACCCCAGATGCTATTCTTTTAATAGCCAGGCACCATCCATTTTCTTCACATTTGATTATGTACCCATTTTGTGAAAGACTCTATTTTTTAAAAGTATTTAAAATTTGCATTTTGATTTCATCAACATTCCTCCTTCACCATGCTCCCTTTGAAGAGCCCAGGTGGCACAGTCAGGTTAGCTTTGGACTGCAAGGTCTGGAATCCACTCCCATAAGTATTTGTACCCTTAGAAATCCTATGTAGTGTTGCTATAAGTTAGAATCAATTCAATAGCAGTGGATTGGTCGGACCACCCCTCTTTGGATGAACAGTGGTTAAGGACTTGGCTGCTCACCAAAAGGCTGGTGATTCGAACCTATCTCTTACTCCATAAAAGACTCGAATGCCTATGGCACAACTCCATTCTTCTATGTGGTATCAGTGTAACTCAAGAACAACTGGATGGAAATGGGTGGGGACCTTCCCATTAAGGAGTCCCAGAATGATGCAAATAGTGAAGTGCTTAGCTAGTAATCGAAAGATCACTGATGCAAATCCCCCCAAAGTCGACTCAGAAGGAATACTAAAAGATCCGTTTCTTCTAAAGGTCACAACCATGAAAATTCTCTAAAACCCTTCCACTCCGCACCTAGGTGTCCTCCTTGAGTTGGTGTTAACTCAGCAGCAGCTAGTTACTGGTCCCACACCCCTTGGAATGTTAGCTCTGGTATTCTCCACTCCAGGAATTCTTCTCAAGCACTCTTCACCACACCCCAAGCTCTATATCTACTCTCAGGGTATACCTCTGGCACTCCAGGATTCCTGCATCACACATACAACACAGAGGAGCTTCATGCCTAGAGCTGTTTCCTCAGTAAACAGGAAGCCTCCTGAGGCGAGGGTCTGCATTTCTTCCCAAGTCTCTATTGAAATGCACAGTGCTGTCCACCAAGCAGGTTCTCTGTAATGGTTAGTTGATCTCAAGTGAACTGAGGCCCTAGGGAACAAGATTTCCCAATGCTATACATGGGTTATTTTAAGTCCCCTTCCTATGTGAAAGAAAAGGGGGCTTTTCACAGCCATCAAATCTCCAATGAGCCATTTCTCAAAACTGAAACATGTTTATATGTATTTTGGGCTCTTCTAACCCCTGGTGTTTTCCGGTCTTCAACCAGAACTGTTCTACATGTTGTGAACTGTTCCCTCTTTTAAAATGTTTTGATGCTGATGGTGTGTGTGTGTGCGTGTGTGTGTGTGTGTTTGCGTTTTTTTCAATCTCCATGGTGTTTTTCCTCCTACAAATTATGTTTCCCTTGGGATCTCTTTCCTCTGCAGTGTACAAGCTCATGAAAGTAAAGTTTGCATCATTTTCCTGATTTTTCCAGGAAGCACCAAGAAAGATAGGGAAGAGAATTCTTGATGTTTAAAGTAAGACTCCTTCTTCTAATGATGTGTACCATTGCAATATCCTACCAGGATTCAACAGACAAAACTTTGATCTCACACCTGGCCATTTTTATGAAATCCATAATTACAGATAAGTGCCAACAATGGGACAAATAACACTCAGCTTAGATTTGGGGGGGGGGGAGCATCACTGCCCTCCACTTACTCCTGGAGAGCTGCTGCTGGATTTGAACCCCCAAGCCAGTGGGCTGCAGTCCCGCACTCAACCACTACGCCATCGGAGCTCAGCCCCAGCTTAGATTTTTTTATAAAGTCATGTGCCTACTAAAAGGTATCCATAGTACAAAAGGGAAATTGAATGGGGATTGCTGTAATAAAAGGCAACCAAGTGGGTGGCTTTAAAGTACAGCAATTTCTTTTCTCACAGTTCCAGAGGCTAAAAGTCCAAAATAGAGAGGATCGGTCATCGCCTTTCCCCTGGGCAGAGATGTATCTGGGGAACGTGCTAGAATATGCACCCTGGGGGCCACTGGAGGGAGGGTTCCAACAAGTAGCTTCTCCTGGCCACCTACAATTCCAGCATTCTTCCGTTTGAAAACCAAGAGTAGCTGTTTTCTACAGATATTCCTCAGAAGGAGCCCTGGAGTCATCATAGGTTGTGTATTTCATCAACCTTCGGTACAAAAATGCAAAGCATTGGAAACACTAAAAACAGAGATGAGACAAGTCCAGCCATGTGAGGTGTTTCTGGCAATTGGAACCCACCAAATGACTCCTTGGCAGAAAGGTCTGGAGAACTGTTTCTATAGAGATTCAAATCCCCAGCTCACTGTTATGGAGTGGATGCCAACTCAGAAACCCTAAAGGGCAGGATAGAAATGCCCTTGTGACTTTCCAAGAGTGTAATTCTTTATGGGAATAGAAAGTCCCAATTATCACCCATCGAGGTGCAGGTGGTTTCAAACTGCTGACCTTTCAGATCACAACCCAACATAGCCGCGATGCCAGCAGAACTCCTTTCTTTTTTTAAAAAAATTTTTTCAGGACTCCTTTCTATAAGATTACAGTGAAGGAAATCATACAGAGAAAAATTCTGTAGTACATGGGACTGTCATGAGTAGGAATCAGTTCTATGGCAAGATAAAAACATGCTTCTGGGAAATTTGGCCTTCAAGGTACTCATGCAAACAAAAGCAAAGAGAAACACAGTTGCACTATGTCAATACTATTTTGTTACTCTTTTAGTGAATCAGAATCTATTTTTCCTCTTTGCCTTTCTTGTAATGCCTAATGCTCTTTCATATCTGAAATACCTAAATCTCCATCATATAGGTTTTCTTTATTCTTTTGAGTATGAAGACCTGAACAGAGCCAGAAAGGCACTGGAGACAATGACTTGCATTCCTGTGGTTGTCTCAAATGTGAAGAATTTTTGGTAATCTTCCCCCTTTGTTTTAAGTCTTTAATTTAAGTAAAATTTTGAAACAGGACAAGGTCCATGTGGTTTAGAACCTGATTACATTCCAGTTATTCTTTGTAGTATCCCAAAAGAGAAGTCCCTTCTGAAATGCACGAGCCAGGAAAGAATGTCAATGTCTGGGTGAGGCTGGCTGAAGTCTGCCATATGATCTAGATAAAGGATTGCAAGAAGCATCTGAGTCATCAATCATTTATTTAATGATATGAAGTAATTTGAAACATCTTTCCCCCCAACCCCAAATGTAAAACACTAATACTCACTAAAAAATACTCAAGTTAAACATGGCTTATCACCTCAACATCCCTCAATTAATTTTGCAGTTGTCATCAACAGAATTGACTCGTGTGGAATACCATCAATTGCTTTCATGTGAAAAATGTTGTGCTGGAAAAACTGAAAATTTATTAGACAAAGTCACTGATTTCAAAAAGCCTACACTACAGGATGTCTTGACTTCTTCCACCTGTTTTCCCCACCTTTACAAAGATTGACTATTCAAATCCACACATGGTTTGATACCTACTTCCAAAAACCCTGATGGTGTGCTTCAAAAAAAAACAGCTACAAATACTTCTATGAAGCATAGTTCTATGGAACATGTGGATTACCATCAGTTGAGATTGACTCCACAGCAAATGTTTGGTGGGTTATTTGGTTGATTGGTAGGTTGGTTGGTTGGATGGTTGTTGGCTGGCTGACTGACTGGCTGGCCATCTGCATGATTGGCTGACTGGTTGGTTGGTTGGTTGGTTGGTGGTTGACTGGTTGGTTGGCTGGCTGGCTGGTTGGTTGGTTAGTTGGTTGACTGGTTGGTTTTTTAGGGGGTGGTTCCTTGGAAGCCATTAAAGAGATCCCATTCAGCTCAAACAAAGAACCCCGAGAGGTTTCCAAATGTCTTTCTCATCCACTCCTATTTCAACCCAATATCGACACCATGTTGTTGCTGTTGTTCTTAGGGGATTCAAGCAGATTCAAACACAAAGTTTCCCTTTCCACAACAGAATGAAATACTGTCTGCTTCTGTGCCATCCTCACATTTGTTTGATCTCACCATTACAACCAGTCAGTTCATCTCCTTGAGAGCCTTCCTCTTTTTTACTGCTCTTGTACCTTTGCAAGACTGATGCCATTTTCATGGACTGGTTCTCCTAATAATGCGTCCAAACTATGTGAGACAAAGTCTTGTCATATTCAATTCTGAGAAGCATTCTGCTTGTACCTCTTCCAAGACATATTTTGTGTTCTTTAGGCAACCCATAGTACTTCCAATATTTTCACCAGCACCTTAATTCAAATGTGTCAGTTCTTTTTCAGTCTTCCTTATCCAGTGTCCAACTTCCCATGCATCTGAGGCAATTGAAAATTCCATGGCCTATGTGAGAGATACCTTAGTCTTCAAAGTGACCTCCTTACTTCTCAACACATTAAAGAGAGCTTATGCAACATGTTCACCCCACGCAGTACATCTCTTGATCTCTTGACTCTTGCTTCCATGAACTTGTATTGCAACCCAAGCAAGTTGTAAGACATGAAAAAATAATAATAATTTATAAATTATCAAGCATTCATGAAAGAGGGGGTGCAGGGAGGGAGGGGAAATCTAGATCTGATCTCAAGGCCTCAAGTAGAAATAAAATGTTTTAAGAATGATGATGGCAACAAATGTACAAATGTGCTTGACACAACGGATGAATGTATGGGTTGTAATAAAAGGTCCACAGCCCCTATTAAAATTATTTTAAAAGAAAAATAAATAAATGGAGGAGATAAAGCCCTTGGGAACTATCATTTCTCTATATTGACTCAGTTTTGAGGATCATGATTTTCTGCAATCCATCCACAAGTTCATCTTTATCAGCCAAGTCCTCCTCAACTTTCAACAAGGTAGTTTGTGTCATCTGCATATCTCAGGTTGTTAATAACCCTTAACACATTCTTCCTTGTGTAGTCTAACTTCTATGCTGGCTTGCTCAGCACACAAATTGAATAGGCATGTTGAAAGGATACAAGCCTAATGCTCACCTTTCCTGATTCTAAGCTATGAAGTCTTCCCTTGTTCTGTTTGAACAATTGTCTCATGGCCCGTGCACAGTTTTGCATGAGCAGAAATCCCACCTCATCTCAAAGTTATCCAGAGGCCTAGTTGTAGAATACATGATGCACGGGACTGCTAACAGGAAATTCAGCACGCTGGAGCCCTCGGCCACTCTGAAGGGAAAAAAAATGAGACTTTCCGCTCCCCCAAGGGGCTACAGTCTCAATAACTCCCAAGGGCAGTTCTACACTTTCCCTAACGGGTTGTTTTAAATTGGAATCGGCCCAGTGACAGTGTGTTCAAACTATAGCACCTAGTGTTTTATTTCTGGAACTACATAAATCTAAATGACCTCCAGAGATTGCATGGGTTTCATAGTTTATCAAAGATCCAAGAAACTAATTAAAAGTTCCTTGTTATGAATTTTTTCTTTCTAATAAAATATTTGGGGGACTATAGTGATTAATTGATCACAATTTTTTGTTCTGTTTCACATATGCTATATCCTATTTGGGGAGAATAATAGAATAACAATTGAGAGCAATTACTTATTTTATATGTATACTATATCTAAGAATTAATAACATTTTACACCTTAATATTCTCATCACATTTCCTTCATCCATCTACCCATCCAAAGAGTACTTACTAACACCAGGCATTTATCAGGTACTGGTACTGTTCTAAATGCTAGAACTAGATAAATGAACAAAATAGAGTATCTGACTCACAGAACTTATATTTCATTTTTTGTTGTAAATATTTCAGTACCTTGCTAACTTTCCCAAATTCAGCATCAGTTTCCTGAAAGAATAAGTATATCAAAAGCCTACCTGTAATCTTCATAATAAGGATCCACAATGAAACAATGGTTAAGCACTTGACCACTAACCAAAAAGTCAACAATTAAACCCCAATAGGCACTCCATAGGAAAACACTTGTGGTACTTTGTTTCTAAAAAGATTTCGGCCTAGGAATAAGACAGTTCTGCCTAGTCATAGACAGTCATTATAAGTCAGAGTCAACTTGACAGTGTACAATATTCCTCACAATGCTTCACAGAGCACTTGAAGCCAATAGATGTTAGAGAAACATCATCTACTAATTAAAATAGACTTAATGCCACATGCTGTGTCTGCTTGTCTATGAATGTGAAGAGAAATTCCGATCAAAGAGGATCACCCAGGGAGGGTGCTGCATCATAAATCATAAAAGAAATGAGGGCAATCTCTTCTTCTGCTTGCCCAGACCTCAAGACTCTGTTCTTCTTTCAAGCCACATGCTTATCCAAACGCAGGCGCACACCCTGAACCATCACACCAGATTCAATAAGTTCACCCACACCCAAACCCATGGCCATTGAGTAAATTCAAATGCATAAGCACCCAAAAGACAAATTTCCAAAGTTGTCTTTATGGAAGCAGCCTCATCTTTCCCCTGAATAGCAGCTGCTGTGTTCTGACTGTGCTTCAGTGGGAATCAAGTGCTTTAAGCACTGCACAACAGGATTCCTTGAAAGGAATGCAATCTCTCTTTTAAAAAAAAGTTGCTAAGCATGCCATGTGTCTTCTGGGGGGAAATGAAGTTAAGCCTAAGGCTTAAGACATTTCACTTTCTCCCATCTGCCTCTGATCTTCTGTTGGGTCTCTTGATCAGCTTCTTTCCATAAAACAGATGTTCTCAGCGAGATCGCCCAGGGAGCCAGAGGTCAGAGCCAGCCTTCTGATCTGCCCATGTCTCCACTGGCCACCCATGGGGCTCCACACAATGTGGCCTCTGTGAATCAGAATTGGGCAGCTCTAAACATTCCATCCACCTGATAGATTGCTCCATCACAAGAAAGGGCATAGCAAGGATAACAAACTCTGAATTATGCCCTCTCCCAACTGCAAGAAGGATAGATAAGGCCTCTGTCACCCAATAGTTATGCCTCTAGATACCTATATGCAGTTTAAGGAACAATGTGGGGCAGTATTGGATGAATAGAAACTTCTCAGTGATGACACTCCCATTGAAGTGGTACCCAGGGTATGTGT
Source organism: Nesogale talazaci (assembly GCA_004026705.1). NCBI lineage: Eukaryota > Metazoa > Chordata > Mammalia > Afrosoricida > Tenrecidae > Nesogale > Nesogale talazaci. The sequence continues at coordinate 9,955 of PVJH01003012.1, read as the reverse complement.
CATACTTGCCCTACCTTTAATATAAGCCTTAAAGTAAAGTGCATTTGTGAGCACCTTATCTTGACATACAGATGCCTGATCGACAAGGCATTGTCTATCCATTACTGTCTGACAGTGTTAACCTAACCACACTCTCATGACTTGATTGTCTGCAAGCCGAAGCAAGAAGAGATAAACCAGTAACAATTAATTGACCATTTACATCAAGTCATAGTCACTGATGTTTCAGGGGTAGAGTTCTTACCTCTCATGCAAGAGAACTAGTTTCAGTCCCTATCCAGTGCTCCTCATGTGTAGACAGCATTCTGTCAATGGGGGCACTCATGCTGGTATGATGTTGCCCAGGGATGCCATAACTGACCTCTTCTAGTTTCACAAGGGAGACGGAGAATTCAACTCCACATCTGTGCAAGGGTGATTTCTACAAGACAGAGGGCAGATATATCACTAAACTCTGTCCTTCTCTATCCTATTATGACACCAACCATCCATCCCTCCCACAAGACTCTTCTGGGCTCAGTTATCCATGTCAGTAGTCACGCAAACTCAGAGAGTATACTCACAATGATGGGGTTTCTCAGAGAAGCTAACAGGCTACAAAAAGTTAAGGATCCAGAGGTTTTGTTCACAATGCCTCTTCTCAGCCATGCTGGCAAGCATGTTTCTCTCTGGTCCCAAGCCTCTTAGCCATTTTGGCCCCTTGGCCTATGTCCTGCCCCAGCAAGTGTTATAAAGCTCTTTTGGTGCTGCCCAAAGCGCTTCCCTGGCTCATGCCATGGGCCAGGGAGCCGATTGGGTCCACCCCAAGATCTTGATGATGCAGCCTGTGGAGCCTTTGCTGGCTCTGCCATTCAAGCAGGGATCTCTCTCTCTCTCTCATGATGAGCCTCCTCTGTTCCTGCTTCTGAAACAGTTCACAGTTCACTTTTAGAGCACATAGAGTGGGCAACTTGACCAATTTCCAAGTTAGAATCTTCTCTACCTTATTTGCATGATCCCACTCAGTCAGAGGGTGGTAGAAACAAAGACTTCGGATAGAGGATCCACACCAAGTAATTCTGCTTTGCTCCATCTGATTTCAAATGAGCTCTAGACTAAAGCATTCAAGGAAAGACCTGGCTACTTACTGAAAATCAGCCAATGAAACCTCTACGGATGACAATGAACTGACTTGCAACTGATTACAGAGGTGGTATAAGACCTGAAAACACTTGGCTCCAGTGGGGATGGGGGTGCCAGTCATCCAGGACTGACTCCGTGGCAGCTGAAAGTCATAGCAACTCTAAGTCAGGTATTAAACAAGACACCCGGACAGAGCAGATCTTCCTTTAAAGCCCCATGAGATAGGCATTATAATGCTCGTTCTACAGATGGAGACATTGAGGCCAGGGGTTATTTGGAGCCTAGATTGCAAGTCAGAGAAATAAAGCATATGAAGCACAGTCACAAAGCTTGGTTTCAGTCCTGACTACAAAGGAGTCATAAGACAACTGTTCATACTTAACAACTAAAACACCACAATTACTATCACTACCACAGTCCCCACTGCTCCACCCCCTCAAAAACCCACTGCCATAGCCAATTGCAACTCATAGCAACCCTGCATGTGGTTTCCAAGGATATAAACCTTCATAAAAGCACACAGCCTTATCAGCCTCCTGAGGAGAGGGTGTTGCACTTGAACCTCCAACCTTTCTGTTACCAGTCCAACCCTTTACCCAACAGCACTACCAGGGCTCCTTCAACAGTAGACAGTGCAGTTCAACCCAGAGTGCTCTGAAACGCCCACCATTTCTCAAGGGCCATGGGCCATGCTGAGTCTTGCTTCTGTGTGTGTGTGTGTGTTTTTTTTTAATAGCAGTGCAATGCGTGCAAAGCAAGCAAAATGAATACGTCTTTTAAGTAAAATGGCTTCTCTAAAGCTGTATGGTTCTGTCATGGGAATTAGGCAATACCGAATTTGTGATTTGGAAAGAGTCCTAATGGGCACAGCTCCACCTAACCCTATTACATAAGGGTTAAATGTGCCAGGAAAAGGACCGATTCTTCAGTGTATCTTCAGTTAACACTTGCACCTTCAATTGCTCCAAACCACCAAAATCTCCCTGCCCAGGAGTCCACGAAGTGAAGCAACCAAGACTCAGCTCATTGCCTTGGGTGATCACTGAAATAAGGAAAGAATGAGTGAACGGCTAATGAAATTCTAAGGTTTCGTCTTTAATGTCATTTCAAGACAAAGTTGGAGCAGATTTCACCTTGGTCCAAAGTCTGGCATCCGAAGAAAGAAGGAAATGTTGGCGTCTAGAACAATGAGTTTAGCAAGCTGTAGCCCACTGGTTCTCAACCTTCCTAATGCTATAACCCTTTAATACAATTCCTCATGGTGTGGGGACCCCCCCCCCAATCATAAAATTACTTTTGCTGCTACTTCATAACTGTAATTTATCTACTGCTATGAATAAGGGACCCTCTGTGACAGGGTTGTTCTACCCTTTCATACCCCCAAAGGTGTCATGGCCCACAGCTTGAGAATTGCTTAGTCTACTCCCCCTTTTTGCTACTACCTTGGTTGGTCCTCCATATTTTCCCTCCCATTAATTCATTTTCTTTTTGAAGATGCATGCAATTTTTTTTGGAAAAAAAATTTAATTTCCTGATTATAATTAGACACATTCACTTCCTTGTAAATAAAAAGGGACTGCCAGGCTGAGCCCTGGTGGCATAAGTGATTGAGTGCAGAATGGCAGCCCACAGGCTAGGCGGTTCAAATCCAGCGGCGGCTCTCAGGAGCGGCACTGGATAGTGCCCACAGCCACCAGAGACAGTGATGCCCACAAAAAAAAGGGGGGGGGGGGAACTGCCAAAATAGGTACAATGAAAATGGATCAGAAACTCCAGATCTAGAGAAGAATGGGTTGCATCCAGATGACCCCAAGTCAGAGAGGATATTTTATTCTTTTGTTTCATTCTATTTTATTTAATCTGTAAAGAAAGACTAGCAGCCTTAGAGAAGTTTTAAATCTAGTGCAGCAGAAGGAAAGATGACACCAAGGAATAATAAAAAGCAAACGGGATACAATCTCTGCAAGTCAAAGTTAAAGCAAAAACCAAATCCTCTGCCATGGAGGCTGTTCAAACTCAGAGCAACCCAACGATAAATGTGAACAGGAAGAGACAGCTTCACCTTTCTCCTGAGAAGACACTGGGAGTTTTGAACAATGATCCCACAGAGTCACCAGAACTCAAGTCAAGGTTCACTCACTACCATGCCAACTCAGGGTGTCCTAGAGCAGAGTAGGACTGCCCCTGTGGATCAATGTAACTCTTCACAGGTATAGAAAGCCTCGCCTTTCTCCCACAGAGAAGCTGATGGTTTTGAACTGCTGATTCTGTGGTTAACATATATGTATATACCATTCCTGTGTATATCTGTAAGTCCCCAATAGCTTTGTGGCCTAATGAAAACATTACACTTTGACGGATGACTCCTTCCTACAGGACATCTCTAATATTCTTTTATCTTGTGACCTTAGAGTCTAAGTAACCAGTTAGAGGAGTGATCATGGAGAAGGTACATTTAATGATTAAAAAATCCTGACCCCAAATCAATAGTCATCGCCTCTGATCACATCCTATTGCTGTGAATGAATCATATAGTCACTTTTCAATAGAAACAAATTTTAATCTATTGTCATTGAATTGGTCCACTGTATCTCCATAAATTGCATATCTCTATAAGTTCCACATGAGACAGAGTAGGACTGAGCTCTGGAGGCTGGATGGTTTATTTTATTGTGATCTTTCTGAAAGCATCACACAGGTCTTTCTTCTATGGTGCTGCTGGGAAAGGCTTGTAAATGTGATCTATGGCTGGACTGCCATTTCCCTGAAGAAAGAAGGGACACCATAGAAGGAGAAGCAGACATTATGATAAGGATTCCAGGAAAGATTATCTGCTCAAATGACTCTCTTACCAGAATGCCGTGGTAGCATATGTACTCTAAATTTTTTTTAATTAAGAGAGAGATTTATTCAATGGGAGACTACTTAAAATTAAGTGGCCATTAAAAAAATAGTAACCACATGAGCCTACATGTAATTATAGACCCTCTGATTCAGGAGCAGCCCAGAGAACATCTACTGACCATAGAATCTATTTCCCTTAAAACAAATGATTAGGCAGGCACCATGCTGCCTCCCATTTGAAATTCCATTTGAGTGACTGTTCCAGCTTTCATTACCAAGGGCCAGTCCCATGCACATCCCCTCTCTCTTACTTCCACATCAGAGACTGTCTTGTGGCTAAAATGAAGCAGGGAAACCTCGAAAAACACAGGCTGCCTCAGCTAGTGGTAAGCTGTAGGAGGGCCCAGACACCATTACCTCTAGATCAATACCCAAACATTTCTCGGCTCTCCGTTATGCTCAGGAAATTGGTCTTGGTGAAAAGCTTTTCCAGGTAGTGAAAGTCACCCCTTTAGCAAGCAGACCTTATCTTCAAAAATTAACACATCTGTAATTCTGTCTGAAGTGTGCTTTTCTCTTTCAAAATAGAAAATGTGGAGCTGGAAGCAATCTTTTACTGTTTCTTGAGGACTTTGTCAAGAACATTGGTGTGCACTTGTCTTCATTTTTAGGCCTGCTATCATGGAAATACCACAGTGAAAGATTGTGCAGAATAAAAATTGATTTTCTGAGTTTTCAAGTGTCGCGTGTCATCAAATTGGTTTTGACTTGTAATACAACACAACAGAAAACTGGCCCTCACAATTGTTGTTATATATGACTCAGAATCACCTTGATGGTAGTAAGTTTGGGTTCAGCCCATTGTTGCAGCCACTGTGTCAATTCAACTTATGGTAGCTCCATAATTTGATGTCAACTGGATTACTAAGTGTAGGGGGTCAGTCTAGCCTGTCAATCAGGTCACAGCCCAATGAGGCCTCCTTGTGGATATGACCTTCTCATGATGATCCTGGAAACTTCCTCTTCGTCTCCTTGGAAGTAAGTCTTTTTCTCTTTCTCTCTCTCTCTGCTTCACCTTCCTATTGACAAGCCACATGGAGCCACAATAAGACCTGTGAGAGCCCTGGAGATGCTTTCATCGCCACTGGATCCACAAGACCTTGCACCCACTGGTCTGTAATCTTCCTGTCTTTCATGTCATGGTTTGTACTGCTTTGTCTGAAGAGGATGTATGGACCAGTATCAGACTCATAGGCTAATATTGGATTTTGGGACTTAATCTGGACTGGGCTGGGATGTTTTCTTAATATACAATTGCTCTTTGAGATAAAGCTCTCACACATATATCTGAGGGTCTCTGGATTTGTTTCTCTAGTCAGCCTGGCCTAACACACACCTCATTGGAGGTCTTCCTCTTCATGGACTCTACAACAAGCATCCTTTTCAAGAGACTGGTCTCTCCTGATAACATACCCAAAGTATGTGAGAGGAAGTCTCGCCACCCATGCTTCTATAGAGCATCCTGATTGTGCTTCCTTCTCAACAGATTCATTTGCTTTTTTGGTAGTCCATGATACTTTCAATATTATTCATCAACATCATAATTCAGATGAATCCATTATTCTCAGGCCTTGATTTTGCATCACCTGCCTTTCACATGCATATGATACATGGGTTGGCTCAGATGTACCTTAATCCTCCAAGTGACTCAAAATTTGTTTTTGTTGTTGTTGTTGTTGTCATTCATGTTAGGTACCATTCATTTCATTCTGAAGCTTAGTGACATTATGTACATGAGAACAAAACACTGCCTGTGTCCGGCAATGTTTCAAAGCCATGAATAAGCTTTTCAGCAGCTCCTTCCTCTGAAGTGGAGAGCCAAGTCTTTCTTCATTGTCTGTTCTTAGTCTGGAAGCTCCACTGAAATCTGTTCACTTTGAGTGACCCTGCTGGCATTTGAAATTCCAGTGACATAGCTTCCAGCATCAGAGCAGCACACAAGCTACCACAGCAGGACAGACTCATGGGCCAAATTGAGGAGGCAAGGTATTCAAATCCAAGGTGCAGACCCTAAGAAAACCCTCTTTCTATCACTTCTGAGAGTAGATCTATTAAAGCTTCTTAGGGAGCGCAACACAGCATGTGATTGATTTCTACTCTAATACTGTCTTTTTGCATCTCAAAAGTGATGTGACTTACCATCCACTAATAGAGCATCACAAACAGAATGAGGAAATCTCTCCTCCCAAATGAAAATAGCCACAAGCCTAAGAGTTAGAAGGCCAATACCTTTCAGGAGGACAAAGTCAATCACAACAAATGTTGTTGGCCCCTTTGGGCCTCATTTGGTAGTCCAGACAGCCATGAAGTGTGATCCCTCTGCCTAATTTCTATGCCTTCTCTGTGCCCCTCCTTGTCAGAACCTCACTACTGATTTTCTGTACTTACCTATTGGGTCTCCTCCTTTGCCTTACACTTTGCTCTGTCCTATCTGCTCGAGATCTGAAAATAGCTAAAGTTCTGTCATTCTGCTCACATTCTTAAAGATTTGTTTTTGAGTCGATCTCAGAAGCTTTAGCACATAGTATGCCTTGCTCTTTGGGCTGCTTGATGGTGGTCCACATACAGGAAGCTATTGGACAATGAGCTCAAAATAAATGGTAGGGCTGATGATGCTCTCATCATCTATAGGCTGAAGCACTTGCATTTTAAGTGACTCAAGAACAAATCAAATTAAGCCAAATGCAAATGCTATTGGTACACTGCTGAAAACTCCATTCATATCAGGCATAGCCAAGATAAGCTGCTCAAACAATATTGTCAGGGTTTCATCTACCAACATCTTTAGCTCCACTCCACTCTCTGCCAAATGACTTTTGATCTTAGATAAAGGTGGCCACCAACTCTACGGCTTTACATTGTATCAGCTTGGAAGTCCAAGAGGAACTAGGTACTTTTACATCAATAAGTGAACAGAAGTCTCAATGCTCACACCGCGAGCATGGGCTGCATTGTACGGCCATCCCTGAATGAGTTGGCTTTTGGAATCACTTAGTCACCATCCCCAGTGTCTCTGGTTGTCCAGGATTTGATCATTTAACCAACCCTGGGGTTTGGGAGAGAGAGCAGTCTCTCCAAATTGCAGTGACTGGAAATCAGGACCAATAAAATACTTCCTTAAGATAAAATCAGGTGCTTGCCATAGTTTCCTGGTGCTGCCATTATACAACATACCACAACCAAGTGGCTTTAAAGAACAGAAACTTACCTAAGAGCAAGGCAGGGAAGGGTGAGCAGCTAATGACAATGAGCATGAGAAGAAAATGTTCTGAAATTGATTGTGGGGAGGATTGCACATCTCTTCTTAATGTGATTGAATGATTGAATTACATGACATGTGAAGTATGTGCCAATAAAATTATTTAAAAAAAACAGAAACTAATTTTCTCACAGCTTAGGAAACTAGAAGATCACATGCATGGTGTACGTAGTACTAGAGTATGATGTTCTTCTTGGTCTATTTCATGTTCTACTACCTGGTAATGTGTGGAGTTGCTGGAATTATAGGTGCTTCTGTCTGCCTGATGTGTCTGGTTTCTCATGTAGAATCTTCAACCTGAGTATAATTCTATATATGTTCTGTTCTTTTAAAACAGTTTTAGTGACATGTAACTCACGTATCACAAAATTCTATAGTTCAGTCATATTAAAAAGACTTGTACAATCATCACCACCATTTTAGGACATGTTACTCTTTCTCATTCTCATTGTTGCTAGCTCCCCATTTCCCCTAATTTCCAGTGTCATATCCCCAAACCAAGCCAGTGTTACCGTCATGCAGTCAATGCTGACTCACAGTGAGTCTCCTGTAGGTTTCCAAGCTTGCAAAACTTTTTTAAAATCATTTTATTGGGGGCTCATACATCGTTTTTCACAATACATAAATAAACATACTGTGTCAAGCACCTTCACATGTCCACTGCTGTTATCATTCTCCAAACATCCGCCTTTCCTGTTGAGCCCTCAATATCCGCTTTTCCATCCCTTCCCCTCTTCCCCTACTCTCCCCTCCCCACCAGCCCTCAATACTTCATAAATTATTATTGTTCTGTCATATCTTACACTGCCCGACCTCTCCCCCAATCCACTCCTTTGATGCCCGTCCTTCAAATAGGAGCTTGTGTGTATATCCTTGCAGCTGGTTCCATCTGTCTACCCCACCTTCCCTCTACCCATCCAGCAGCTCCAATCTCACCACTCATCCATCTTGGTGTCTCCATATCTCCAGCTTCCCTCTCTACTACTGTACCTTCTCCAGTCCATCTGGATTTGTAAGGTAGATTTGGGACCATGATGGTTGGGGGGAGGAAGGCTTCAGGAACTAGAGGAAAGTTGTATGTATCATCCCTGCCCAGCTCAAGCTTGCAACTCTTTATGGGAGTTAAAAGCTCACACTTTCTCCCTCAGGGCTGCTGACAGTCTTGAACTGCCAAGTATGTGATAGCAGCCCAACATGTAACCAGGGCTTCTTGTCATAGCCCTAAGAAAAACACGCATACAGTTACTATTGTTATAGATTTATGGTACCTCTTCTGAATTTCATAAATAGAAAACATACAAAATAACCAAAAATTACAATAAGATAAAATAAAGAAAACTCTCAATCGAAAAGTATCGAGGCTTGGTGGAGAAGGGAGAGCAGGGGGAGAGGGGAAAGGATGGGAAGCTGATATCAAGGGCTCAAGTGGAAAAGCAGCTATTTGGAGAATGATAACAGCAGCAGATATGCAAAGGTGCTTGGCACAGTATATGTATTTATGTATTGTGAAAAATGATGTATGAACCCCCAATAAAATGACTTTTAATAAATAAATAAAAACTTTTAAAAAAGAGGGAGAAAGAGAAGCCTATACCAAGGAGTCAAGTGGAAAATAGTTGACAATGAAGATGGCAAGATGTGTACCAATATTCTTGATACAAATGATGTAGTGAATGTTGTAGGAGCTGTAAGAGCCCCCAATAAAATCCTTGAAAAATAAAAAAGCTAGAACAAGTTTAAAATGGCAACTCAGGCATGATTAGGTTTAGGACATGCACTACAATGATATGACATTTGTAAAATAACAAAGGAAACCTCTGATCTCCAAACACAGTCACCTGTATAGGTAGCAGTAACCAGTAATTGCTGTCAAGTGAATCCCCAATGATGACGCGTTTCCCTTGGCAGCGGAACAGAATTGTGCTCTATGGGGTTTTTAATGAATATTTTTTTTTCCAGAAATAGAGCTCTAGACCTTATTCAAAGGCACCTCTGGGTGGACTTGAACATCTAACCTTTAAGTTAGCAGCTGAGCACATTGATAGTTTGCACTGCCCAGGAGATGTCCACTCACAGATACAGGGCTTAGTGTTCCAACACACCTCCATTTAGCCCAAGCAGTGCTATTAGAGGGATAGTCAAATAAGAATAGATGTCCACTGAGTTTCAGTGCAGACCACATCTTCTGGGCTTCCAGTGGGCTAAAAGTGGTGAGGCATTTGTAAAATCATCATTGTACTGTAAAACCATTCGTGTCTGTAGTACTCCCCAAATATTTTGGAACAAGGAAATATCACCTTGGCCCCGAAACCCTACAGTATACCTAAAGCATTCGCTATTTTTTAAATCGAACATATTTCAGTTTCCTGATTACCGCAAGTTTCTACCGTCAGCCTTATAATAATGCTTACACTTTTTCTCACACTTGAAGTAAGAATTTCAGTGCGAAACTTCTCTCCTGCCTTCAATGTCATCATGTGAGCAGTTTCTCAGTCTTTCTAAGTCTTTATGGAGCACCATTTGCCCCTAAAACAGGAAGTATGAGAGCCAAAAATAATCTTTCCCTTCAGCTTTGTAGCTCCATAAGTATTATTGGAAACTTTAAAAGAAAATGGTGGGGGCGGGGGTGGCTGGGCGAGGGAAGGAGTGTGGAGTTTGACGAGGTATTAG
>PVJH01003011.1:0-152438 GCA_004026705.1 Nesogale talazaci | reverse complement strand
TCCTTGCATGCCTGGTATGAATCCCCCTTGGTCATGATGAATTATTCATTTTATATACCTTTGCATTCTATCAACCAAACTTTCCCTAAGGGGTTTGCATCAATACTCATTACAGCTATCAGTCTATTGTTCTCAATTCTCGTGCGATCCTTGCTCGATTTTGATGTCAATGTTATACGAGCTTCCTAGAATGAGTTTGCTAGTTTGGCATCCTTTTCTGTGTAGCAGAAGAGCTTGTGTAGAATTGGTGTCAGCTTTTTCCTGAAGGCTTGGTAAAATTCTCCTGTGAAGCCTTCAGGTCCAGGACTTTTTTTTCAGTTGGTAGTTCCTTCATAACCTTATCTATTTTTTTTCTTTTGCTATGGATGTGTTCAGGTTCTTGACATGTATATGGGATAACCTGAGGAGGGGTTGTTATTTCAAGTATGTGTCCATGTTTTCCATGTTGTTGTATTCATTGGCATACAGGCTTTCATAGTACTGTGCAATTCATCTTTTAATTTCATTAGAGTTTTTTTTTGTAATTTTCCCCCATTTCATCCCTCACTCTGGATGTTGATGTCTACTCCTTCCTATCTTTGGTTAAGTTTGCAAGTGGTTTTTCAATTCAATTAATTCTTTTGAAAAATCAGCTTTGAACTGAGCTTATTTATGTTTCCCCACATATTTATCTTCACCCAGATATTTATTATTTAGCTTTGTTTGCTATTAGAGGGATTATTCTGTTGATTGTGTTCTAATTACTGGAGGTTTGTGATAGAGTGGTGAACACAAGTCTCTCTTCCTTCTTCATATGTTCATTTTTCATTATCAAACATTCTCTGATAGCTGTTTTTGTTCTATCCCATAGTTTTTGGTAGGTTCTATTCTCATTCTCATTAATTTCTAAAAACTTTCTAATTTCATCTCTAACTTGAGCCAATAGCCACTCATCTTGAAAATGAAAATTTTCAACCTACAACTTTTTCATTTATCTTCTTGATCATCCTCTTATTTATTTCCAGTTTTATCGCATAAAAGTCAGAGAGGGACAGCTGAGTGATCTCTATGTGTTTGCATTTACTCATGCTTGACTTGTGACCCAGCATGGGGTCTGTTTTCAATTATGTGCCATGTGCATTTTGAAAAAATATGAAATATTTTGCATTTCGGTAGAGAACTCTACATATGTCTATTAAGTTGATTTGCCTGGTTAAATAATTTAGTTCTGCAGCCTCCTTATTGAGCTTTTTTCCCTGCCAATCTATATTTCTTGGAAACAGCAGTGTATAGAAGTGACCTACTATGATTGTTGAGCCTGTGAGATTTTTTTCATCCTTTGAAGAGTTTGATTGATGAATTTCATTGGTTGTTTGGTTCATAAATATTTATTAGGCTTAGTAACTCTTGATCTACCAATCCCTTCTCTTTTGTCATGACTTGCACCATTAGATTAGTTTTGTCAGAAATTGTAGCTGCAACTCCTGCCTTTTTTAAATTTTCTGCTTCCTTGGTATGCTTTTCATGAGTTTTTGATTCTCAATTCATTTTTGTCTACGAGCCTAAGAAGTGTCTTTTGCAGACAACAGATATGCTTCCTTAGCCAGTCTCCTAGTCTTTTAATGAGTGAATGCAGACTCTTGATGTGTAGAGTTATTACATCCATCTGTGTATTATTTGTTGTCATCTTGTACCTTTTATACTAGGTATTTTACTCCTACCTTTTTTGGGGGGAGAGGATATCACTGTCCTGGTGGTGGGACTAGGAGGTCCAGCCTTGTTCCTGGAGAGTGGCTGCTGGCTTTGAACCTCCAACCCAGTGGGCTGCAGTCCCACGCAAAACCACTACACCACCAGGGCTCAGCCCACTCCTACCTTTCTTATCAGTGTGGTTTGTATATATCTCTGTGTGATTCTTTCTTGCCTTCTTTTCATCACTGGGCCAATGTTATCCTAGGGGTTGTTTTCAGTGTGTTGGCTTCTGGATGATGTTGTGCTATATGCATATCTGTATCCTGTGAATGTTGGTCTTCTGTTCAAAGTGAGTTGCCTAGGATTTTTGTAATGCTGGGTTTCTTTTAGCATATTCTCTGAATTTTTCCTTTTCTAGGACATCTCTTACATCTCTGTCTATTTTGAGGATGAGTTTGACGAACTAGAGGAGTATTAGGTTGTGGTATTTCTCTTATAACTTTCAGAAGATGCTACTCCACTCTCCCTCCTCGTCTTCATATCTGCTGGGAGTCTAAGCATACTCTTATCTGAATACCCTTATAGGTGACTGCTTTTTTTCTCTAGCTACTCTTATGATTTTCTCCTTTTCCTCAAAGCTGGATAATTTGACTAATCTATGTTATGATGAATTATTCTTGGGGTTCAGACTAGTTGGTGTCCTTTCTGCTTCCTGATTCTCATTCACTAAATTGTGGAAGTTTTCTTCCAGGAATTCCTTCATTGTATCTTAATCTGGTATCCTAATTATTCAAATATCTTCGTACCATCACTCATTGTTCTCAAGTGTTCTTCAGCTTCTTTGATTATTTTGTTAAATTGCCTTCCCTGTTTGTTGAAATCTGCTTGGCTATCTTTGAGATCAATTCTACAGTTCTCTATTTCTAGTCTGTTGGTGAGGTCAATTATCTTGTTCTTTGGCTTTTTTGCCTTGTCTCTTGTCTTTCCCTTTGGTATGTGGACTCTATCTTCTTTATTACTTTAACCATTTCCTGTATTGCTTACCTCATATACAGTTGACTATAAGGAGAATATCGAAGATTTTATTCTGCAGCAGATCAAAATCAGCTTTGAATTATCTATAAACATCATTAGGTTCATTTGTCATTGAATTTTGTTTCTCTTGCTTTCTTGAGAGTTTGCTGATGTGGGTGTTGCCTGCATTTTGGTGCCATTTTCCTGGTCATCAAGAAGCCTTGAGTTTTTCTCTGGGAGGTCCTAAGGTCAGACTGTAGCCATCTGTTTTGGGGTATCAAGCTGTGTCTTTGTCTCATTTGGGTTTGATTCTCTCCCTAGACAGCTGACATTACCTTTTTGAAGGTCAGTTCAGCTGACCCTCTAAGGTACAGTGAGGCTTAGGCAGTAATTGTGGTGATGTGCTTGCCAATCACATGGCACAGGAAGCCATGACAGCATGCAGGTTAGCAAATATGTGAAGCCCTAGAAGACTCATGGTGGCTGGCAGGTGGTAGGGAAGCTGCAGCACTGACCTTGCCTGGCTAATAGAGTAGCCACAGGTCCTGGACACTGACCAGACTACAGAGCTAGTGTAGGTAAGTTAAGGAGCAGGGCAGGGCATGAGAAGATGGTGAGTGTGGGTTGGTCATGGATAAATAGATGCAATAGCCACAGGCAGACATGGGGTGGGTTCTAGTCACAGGCAGGTGGTAGGCAGGCACTGGCCACAGCACAAACCCCAGTGGCCCAGGTGGTGCAAGCTGGGGTAGCCTATGCTCCAGTCTGCTGGTTGCTGGAGCTCCACAGTGAGTACAGGCCCAGGGTTGGAACAGAGGTTTTGGGTGCCATCAGGTTTAATTATATGACCCAGATCCCTACTCTGCCTCCTGGACCCCAAGCTAAATGATCACCATGGAACTCCCAAGTGGACCTGTTTACTTCAACACCATCTTGCTGGAAGTCTGTTCAAGCCAAGGTTATTGTAGAGACAATTACAGTTGATATAAACCAAACTAAACTCACAGTTAATGCTGACTCAGAGCAGCCCTATGCAGGTTTCAGAGACAGTCTAGTCAGTCTTGTACAGAGCCACTGGTGGTTCTGAACTGCACATCAGCTGGATAGCAGCCCAGTGTGAACACCACACCATCAGAGGTCCTATAGGCAGGTTGAATATAACATCTGAATTGATATCCAATTTGACTCATTTAATTTTATATCAGTGAAAATGAAATTGATGGGTAAATGCATACAAATTAAGCCTCAGATGAATGTCCTCTGAACATAAGACCAGGGATGTGGATAGCCTTGCTCTCACCCAGAGTGCATTTTAAGGTGGATGATGGTAGGTGTAGTTAGGTTACAATCTATCTAACACCTTATCACTTGACTTCCCTTTAAACCCATTTAAAAGTTGTTCTAGATTTCAATATTTCTGTTTTCTTTCCAATTGGTTGTTTTCTCTATTTTATTTTGTTATTGTTGTTTTCCTTTTTTATCTTATTTTTGGATACTTCTTAGTACATGAAATCCCAGATGGGTGAAGCTACAGAGACAGTAATTGGACTAATGACTTCTTGGAGGTTTTGTAGAGGAGATGGGGGAAAGTTGGGAAGCCAAGAAAAATGAAGCTAAGAACAATGAGTACCATAAAAAAGGAGTAAACATTCTAAAATTGATTGTGCAATGAGACACAACTCTTCATGATATGATTGAACTATTGAATTATATGAGACATAGATTATGTCCTAACAAAATCATTCATAAATATAAATAAAAAATAATTTCGTTGGTTTAAAATATTCTAACGAGGTTTTGTGCTGCAGATTTACCTAATGTAGCTTGTCTTTTGCTCTCTTTTCTGCTGCTTTCATGAGCATTTACTATGATACCAACAAGACAAAATCCTTGATGTCTTCAACCTTTTCTCCATTTATCATGATGTTACCTAAATCCTTACTGCATGAATATTTTCACTTATCACTTCATAATTAAATTCTAAGTTTAGTCCAAGGGATTTACCCTTGATTAATACTTACCATTCTCCAAAATGAGTACAATACATATGAAAATGATCATGATGCAAATGCTGGCCAAAGAATTACTGGCTAGCAAAAGAGACATGATCTGATAGGATTATACATGTTTGGGTCAAGTTCTCCGTGTATTAATTTCATAAATTGCACAGAGAACCTGATTATGTTAATTCACTTGAGAGTTCTCCAGTGGACCTGCCTGCAAAACTAATCAGGAGTAATGAGTGAGTGGGGGAAAAAAACAAAAAAAAAATAGCAAATTGGATCATTTCCTCTGCTAAATTCAGAAATGACTGCAATTTTATTGAACTTGAAGTGTCTTTGTTGATTGGGGGCTAGAACATGCTGCAGCAAACATTACACTTAGCCTGATACATATATTTTCTAAGAGCTAAATTATAAAAGATACAGAAAGAGAGAATTGTTTCTGTATGACCTGGCTATATTTTTATTAAAACTTTAAATGATTCTGTAAATGTTGTTAAACAAACTTCTTCAATTAGCAAGAAAGACAATAAAAAACTTGTTCTCTTTTCTAATCAAAGAAGATTAAAAGACTGTAAAACTATATCCAGTGCACAAATGTTGTAATTATGATAAATATTTGTCCTTTCTGTTTTCACTGCAAGCTGAAAAAGCCTAGAGTCTATGTTTGGCATGTGCAAGAGATTACAACCATCTGCTGGGAGATGCTGTCAATTATAAGGCAATCTGGCTTTCCATTCCAGGTAAAGTATGGCACCGTGGAGGGAGGATTTTTCTATTGTTATTATTAAAGTTAGACTGCCCCTTAAACTCTAAATAACGCCTTCCCATATTTTAAATTAAAGTTCACCATATCTTGAACAGACCACATCGTAAATTATCCTTACACATAAGTACATGAGCCCTTCACCATCTGGAACAAAAACATAAAGATTTAAAGGACACAGTTGCTTAGAGTGGTATATATATATATATATATATATATATATATATATATATATATATACTTAAACTTAAAAGTGTAGTACCACTCTGCCCTCTTGGGTTACCAGAATTCGGAATCAACCCAAGAGCAGTGAGTTTGCTTGTTCTATTTGGGTCAGCTAGAGAAGACCCTCTGATGATAGTGTCTAACAGTGTGAGGTTGCTGACAACAAGGTTGGCTATTCATTATACACACTGTGGGATGCTCTGTGGAAGAAGGATGACACTCTGTTCCCATGAATTTTGACAGTCTCAGAAGCCCTACTTACAACTGCTCTCAGAATCAACTGGGTTTGAGTACTCAGGGAGATAAATGATCAAAATCGGAAACAACTAATTAGTTAGTGATAGTAGTATCAGCTTGGGTGGTGACCATGAAAGAGAGATGCTTCAAGATTAAAGAGACTCTAACCAACAAAAAAGGCCCACGAAACCATGAAAATCAAAATTGTCAATAAAAATTCAGTAACATGTTGCAGGGACACTTCAACTTCATTGTGCAAGAGCGTTAATTGAAGTAATTATAGTATTGTTGTCATTCATCAAAGGACAAACGAAAGCTAGTTAGCTTTTGGAGGGGCCAGATTCCAGTCCAGAAAATTCACCTGATTTCCATGAATTATTCCTGCAGTTTTACTGACAATCATAAAAAAAAATTAATTGTACTTCAATAGACTGTTCAGAAGCTCAACTTTTCCATGGCAGCAATGAAGGCAAGAATTAGTTTAAAATATATATACCTAATAATAAGTAATAAAAAATTTAATGCTTGGATCTGTGTGTGGATCAGACCTGAAGACATCTATGAGGGGCCATTGACAGTTAATGATTAATGATCAATTTAAGGAGTAACTATGATTCAGAATGAACCATTGAAATGACTTTTTTGTTTTGCTTAACATAAAGTTAATTACACCATTTGCTGCAAAAGTTCTTTTCAAGGCATTGGGGACCAGAGAGAAGTTAAAACAAAACAAGTTTGCATTTCCTAGGTTCATCTGACTTCTTACTTCAATTTAATTTCACCACTGCATTTGGATTTCATAATGGTAACAATAATTTCATAATAATGGTCAATAATTTCATGCACTTTTGAAATCCAGTAAAAAGAAGAAGAGCACATTTTATTGGTGAAGACCTTCTCTGGGACAGAATTCATACATTTGCTAATTATTCTCAGTGAAATAAAAAATATTGTTTAGAGGATTCAGTGTTAAATAAATTAAGCACTAAGGAGGGTCATCTGATCCGAGCCCAGGAAAGCTGGCTGATCATAGTGGTGGAGTAATTGTTGTTAATATAACCCACGTCTCTGTAAGTCCCATCAAATGAGTGGCTGAGATGGTGAAAATCGGGTGTCTGTAACAGTCATATGGAGCACTGGAGGGGCAGTAGTTAAGCATTGGTCTGTGACCTGCATGATCAAAAACAACCGGCTGCTCCTTGGAAGAAGAAACACTAAGCTTTCTACTCCCCACGGTCGCTACAGTTTCAGAAACCTCCAGGGAGGCACTGTGAATCAGCAGTGACTGGAGGGCAGTGGGTGAGTAGAATAACACTAAAAGAAGAGACTGATCCATTTTAGTTACCACTCTCCACTGTCCAGAAGGAGAAGTGAACTTTGGAACAGGAGGGCAGAAAAATTCCCAAACCTTTGAAACAAGAGTGACCAGTGGAATTCAATCTGGATCTCTTTCTGAAAGAGTGAAGGCTGAGAACAGGGGCACCAGCAGTTGTCACATGGAGAGCTTGTGACAGAACCAAGGCATCAGGACGAAACCAAAGAGACAGGCGAGGAGATTGAAGTAAGAATCTATAAGAAAGAACAGAGGAGCTGTGGCAATACTATGGGACTAAGAGGCACAGCAGTGAGCATTCTGACTCCCTGACCTTGGGAGGCATAATCAAGGGAGCACAAGGCTAACAGCCTGAGGACTGGAAAGAAACATGGCTGCTGGCTGAGGTGAGGTGCTGCCGTGGACCAATGACTACATCTTTCTACTTATCCTGACTTGTGGTAACTTCTTAACTTCCTTAATATCTTTGCCCTGTCTATTCCTTCCGCAAAACATTGCAAAAACTCACTGCCATCAAATCAATTTCAGCTCATAACGGCAATGTGGTTTTTGTTGTTTGGTGCCATCAAATCTGCTACAACCTTATGCACAACAGAACATCAGAACAAAAAAACCTCTGCCTTGTGTCATCCTCAGAATTGTTCCTATGCCTAAACTCATTGTTGCAGCTACTGTGTCAATCCATCTCATTCAGTAACTTCCTTTTTTGCTTGCTTGGGTTTTTTTTTTTTTTTTGGCCACCCTGCCACTTTACCAAATATGATGCCTTTCTTCCAGGATTTGTCTCTCCTGACAGCATGTTCAAAGTATGTACGATGAAGTCTTGCTATCCTTGCCTTCAAGAAGCACTTTGGCCTGACTTCTTCCAATATAGATCAGTCTGTCCTTTAAAAGTCTATGGTACTTTCAATATTCTGCTCTAGCACCAACTATAAAATATTTCTATTCTTATAAAGTTTTCCTTATTCAGTGTCCAATTTTCATATGCCTATTATATAAGAGATAATGCCATGGCTTGGGTCAGACTCACCTCAATCCTCAAAGTAACTTCCTTGCTCTTAAATACACTAAAGAGGTCTTGTTCAGTTCATTTACTTAATGCAATATTAGGGGTACCACAAAAAAAAAACAGCGTTTTCCCCCCAAAGCTATGTAAGTATTTAAATTCATTTACATACAATCTTATCACCTTCAAAGTACTCTCCATTATACTTAAAACATTTGTCAACTTTGTGATTCCATTCTTTGAAACATTTTTCAAACTCATCTCTTTGAATGGCTGTCTGCACCCCCCTCTTTTTAATTTCTTTCTTCACCTCATCTAATTGTTATCCTTTCACGTCCCTCTGCATTCACAGAAACATAAAGAACTCTCACTTCATGAATAAGGTTCACGGGGTAGAAAGGGCATGTCATTTTATGCCCAAAACTGGTCCTTGGAAATGTTTCCCAGAGCCGATGCATTGTCTTGGCACCCACAAATCAGGACACCTGTCTACCAAAAATCAGGCTTTTATGTCACACACTGCTATGCTATCTTTTCAGAACCTTTCCTGTAGAAAATTTGATTATCAGTCTGACCTGGTTGAATGAACTCCTAATGCACTACAAGTTGACATTTTCATCCATTTGGAAAGTTTACAGATGTTTAGAAAAAAAGGTTTTTCATCAAACAACATTTCATCCTTTTTTTTGAAATGAGAATAAACACTCATACACTTGAGTTTTTCCCATAGTGCTGTTCTTATAAACGGTATTCAACATTACAACAGTTTCCGTGGCAGTATTCTTGAGCAGAAAGCAAAATTTCATAGCCACATGCTGTTTTCTTAAATCAGCTATGACAAAATGTGAGGTTTATTTGAAACTTCTTTCACAAAAAAATCACTATGACCAAAGTGAACCTTCCCAGGCAATGCCACTGTGTGCACTAACTCAGAGTGAGTTGTTCAGTGCTTGCCTAGAGGGTGAATGTATACTATGAAAGCTCCTTCCAATGAAGCCTTTTCACTTCAGTTGGTTTTTTTTTTGGGGGGGGGTGTAGGGAGGATACCTCCTTGTACATCTTTTGATCTCTTGACAACTGTCTCCATGAGCATTGATTGTGGATCAAAGGAAGACAAAATCCTTGACAAAATTCAACCTTTTCACCACGTAGGGCCAGATAGAACTGTCTCTGGGGGTTTCCAAGAGTATGACTTTTTACAGGAAAAGAAACCATCTTTCTCTGCTTCTTCTTAGTCGTGAATATTATATGAGTTCTGTGTGGTCATTGCAATGAATTTTCAAACTCAGCATCGAAATAGAATGCCATGAGAAGAACAGTTGGTGTCAGAATAGGTGAAGATAGATAGAGGATAGAAGCATGTCTGACCCATGCCTCATGGCAATAGAGAAGCCAGAGGAGGTCATATATGCCCCCTGTGTCTTTTATTAAATCCTTAAATTCAGGAAGATGGTTAATTGGTCTTTCAAAGTTACTTTCAACTCTCCACCTGAGACTACTACTTAATGCAGTGACCATTTTATGTGGCAGGATCTCCAGTGCTCACAGCCTTCAACATTTACATAACTATCTACTTGAGTATAAGCTGACTTTACTATCAGCTGAGACACCTAATTTTATCACAAAACTGCATAAAAACATATTTAAAAACTCAGTTCGTACACCAGAATATATGGTATTTGCATCTCATTCTGTCAACTGATATCCAAGTTCCTTAGTAGTAAGGATCGGCCTATTAGTCGCACTGTCTAGTGAAGCAGTTCTCAGCTGTGGTGCCCCAATTTTGGCAGACACGCTGTGGTTTATCACAATTACTTTGACACCTAGGCAGAGTTGCTGTTAGCTACAAGTCAACTATGCCTCATGATCATTCTCTTATGTACAACAGAATGAAGCATTGACTAGTTGAGGGTCATCTTCAAAATCAATCATCTTTCAAGTTCCTTGTTGTCAATTTATCTCACCAAGAGTCCCCTACACCACCCTTGCTCCCCAGCTCCTTGCCTCCAAAACAGATGTCTTCTTCCGGTAATTGGGTCCTCTTGATGATATGGCCACAGCAAACAAGTAGGACAAGGACTGTTGTAGCCCATATGATCTTTTAGAAAAGAATTTTAGAAGTCTTCCTCTTCTGCCTTAGTTTGGAAGCTCCGCTGAAACACGCCCTCCATGCTGACCCTGTGGTCAGCATTTTGAAATGTCTGTGGAATATTTTTCAATACCACTGCAACACATAAGCCATCAAAATATGATAAACTGACCAACAGGTGGAGACCTATAGAAAGACCCCATGACTAAAAAACTTTCTGTCTCAGAAGTTTCATGACCATAAACCAAGCTTTGCTACATAACAAAATTAAGTCAGGTTTTCTGTCTCCATCAAATGATGTTAGTGACCTTGCAGCTAGGTATACAGCTTAAAGTCAATAAAAGAGAGAGAGTTAGGAGTATTTGGGGGACTGTGAAACTTATGTGTGATGACTAAAAGTACTGCTGGAAGAAAGCTTAACAGTCACAATACATGGTGGCTCATACTTAAGGCAATTTGCATTAAAACATTATCAAAATAAATTACAACAAGGAAATTAAAACACTTAATGGCATTTACAGTATTGTTAGTCTGGGTAGACTAGAGAAACAAATTCATTGACACTCATGTTTATAGAAAAGAGGTTTATATACAAGAGCAGTTGAATATTAAGAAAATGTCCCAGCTCCCTCCAGATCAAGTCCATAAGTCCAATATTAGTCCATATCTATAGGAAATACATGCAACGATGTCAAATACACATAGGAGGATCACAGGGTAATTGGTTGGAAGTCTTGATCCAGTAGCATTGTAAATATCTCAGTGCTGGCAGGGGTCTCTACATAGCTTCTCCAGCTCCAGAGGTCTGATTACATCAGAGTAGATTAATGTGACTTCTCCCACCCTAAGGGCAGAGCATCTTGTGTCTTGTGAGTAGAACATCTCTCTGAGAGTGAGCAGATAAGAAGAAGTGTATCCCACCTCCAAGGAGGAAATACAGAAGTTCCCAGAATTCTCAGGAGAAGGCCATGCCCACAAAGAGATCTCATTTATTATATCTTGATTGACAGACCAGACTCTACCCCTTGACACATGATCCGCTCAAATTGACACCAGATTATGTAACTACCACAATAGTGTTTCCTAATGACATATGTTGCCCTCCCCACTTGCTAAGCTGTAAGAGCCATTCTTCCATTTTTTCTTATTCATACCTTTAAGATCTTATTCACAATGCTTAATTCTTTATCGTCTTTTATTTCATTGGTATTACCAGTGTTTAATTGTTCATGACAATTAAAATGTTACCAGTTCAGATTACTTTTCAATTAGGTGCTTATCTGATCCAGCTATAACTAATGAGGGGACGTCACCAGATGGGAGTTTTGCAAAAGCTACTATTTTTCCCATCAAAAAAGGAAAGACACAGCCCTAATTGCTGATAATCCCTCCGCCTGGCCCTTTTCTTCTGGAGTGAATGGAAATGCATTGTCTAGAACTTAGCAGCCTTCTTACAATCATGAGGCTAAAAGGCACAAAATAATTAAGGGTGGTGCTAAGGAAGTTGAAGGAGGTTAGTACTTTAATGACTCCCTAAAGCAACTGCACCAATGTTGCATAGTGTGCATCTGTAACTCTTATTATGTGATAAAATCTGTTTGAACCACAGGTACAATTACATGTCTCCATCACAATTCTAAGTAACACAAACTGCTTCAATGAGATCTTAATCACATCAGTAGATTTTTAGGGGGAAATGGTTGATAACTGGTGATTAAAAATAATCATTTTTAAATAACACATTTATCTTCAGGGAGACTATGTTGGATGATAAAAGTACATTTTTCTTTGTATTTATGGGTTTACAAAGAGAAAATTATAAGAGGAATTGCAAACTTTTAACTTTTTAGATGATCAAATAACTAAATTTGAAATGCAGTGATTATTTTAATATAGCTCTTCTAGTCATAGGTGTTGTTACTCCCACCAAATGACCTTAAATTTCCTGATAGGTCTGGGTGAGAAATGGGAGAAGTAACTGGCTGGATCTTATAGATCATCCATACGTGAATTTTAACAAGGATCATTTTGATTGTCATCCTGTTGTGAATAAAATGAGCCATTTCAGAACAAGAGGTATAGAGGCGTATGGGGTGATGGAGGGGAGGAAGTTACCAGCAAAATAAAAGTAAGGAATGGAGAGAGCCTCTGAGACCCTAAGATCACTACATTGAACCTCCTTTTCCCAAGAGATATCTTTGGTTAGAGTAGCAACAGAGGAGCAGCAACAGCAGAATCATGAGTCAGTTCATGAGATGCTATGGTGGACTTCCCAGTCCCTAGAGCAAGTAAAGTTGTATGCCTGTGGGTGCGTCTCTGGTCACTTAATTAGTGGAGCTGGATTTGCTGACCTGTGACCTGGAGCTGAATGCTTTCTGGATGAGGCTTATAGCAGAGTGGCATACCCTTTGGGTACCTATTGGCAGCCCCCAAATAACCTTGTAATGTTGCCCAAGTAGGAAGAGGCCAGACCAAGTGGTCAAATGCCAGAGAAAGGCCTGCCTACAAGCACAAAAAAGAATAATTTGTCATGACTGAGAAACCATGTCTTGGAATTTTTTACCTGAATTGTAATGTACCCTAATAAAGTTCACAATTGTGAGCAATTATGTTAATTCTGTGTGATAATTGCAATGAATTTTTCAACCCAGCCAGAGAAGTAGAGTTTTGAAACAAGCACAGTGTCAGAATTTAGAAAAAAAGGACCAAAACAGGCACACTCACCTGCCACCTTGAGACAGGGTTTACATCCCTCCGGCCCCATGGTAAAGCGATTAGGACTCAGCTATATCTTTATTTTCTTCTTCTTACTTCTTTCTCTCTTTCCCACCATTGTCAGTCACAATGGGTGCAGTTATGTTTTCTTCCTTCCTTCCTTTCTCTGTTGTTTTCCCCTTTTTCCTTTCACACGACACTATTGTCCTCCAGGCCACTCCTCTCCATCTTGGGCAACTCCACCTGCTCACTGGGGGAGCTCCTGTCCAGCCTTGGTGGCCTGACATGCAGTTGGGGAAAATCCTGCCCATTTCTGTGCACCTCAAAAGTCTGGGCTATCTCCTTTTCAAATGACTCCTGCTTGCGCCCATGACCTTTTCAGCTGCTGGGAAGAAATCCCTTTTTTGTGCTCCATACTGCTGCAGAAGCCTTCTCCTAGGCTCTATAGTGATCTCATCAACTAGGGTAATTTCATCCACAATCTGCAGTGCTCTACACCAAGGCATGCACACCCATCCTCCTCAGCACTCATATTGCAGTGAGCATTGCCATATGCCCACTGAGGCACTCTGAGTTGTCATGGGCCACACAATCACAACATCTTGGGAGATCAGCCAGTGAAGTGCCATCCTTGTAGAATCACAAACACCTGACCAACCTCCTCTGAGAGGACCAGAGAAGGAAAAACTCAAAGAATACATACAAAAAACCTCAACCCTACCTACAAAAGTTCCTTGCCAACTCTGTATGGGCAGAAGAACAACACTCATTGGGCACAAATAAGAGACCATCATATACAACTCCAGTCAGAGGGCAACAAAGAGAAAACAGCCTCATGATAACTTTACCTCAGTCGTGGAAAGAAAGCAAATATCTACCACACACACAAGCACAACACACTGATAAGAAAAGGGAGTAGGAAAACATCCAAAATAAAAGGTAAAAGATGACATTATGAGTCCACAGATGCATTTAATATCACTGAATATCAATGGAGTGAACTCAAGCATTAAAAGTCAGAGGCTAACAGAGTGGCTTATAAACACAACCTATTGATCTGCTGCCTATAGGAGAAACATCTCAAGATTACAGACAGGTAGAGGCTGAGAAAGAAAGGCTGGAGAAAAATATACCAAGCAAAGGGCAATTCAAAAAATGCAGCAGTTTCAATCTTAACACATTAAAGACCAGATATTTTAAAATCAAGAAGTTAAAAATTTAGCAACCAATCAATGTGAAGGGGTGGGGAAGTAGAGGAGATACTAATCCCATTTTCAAGTTAACACATAAAAGACTGGATAAACTCGGTAATGTGTTAACACCATCTGCAATGTATTAATCTCACATAAAAGTGATCTCAAGGTACAAGTCATAACAAGAGATAAGAAGGGGCACTATATAATGCTCAAGAGAACAGTAGACCAAGAACCAGAGAGCATAATACATATATTCCCACTCATTGAGAGACCCACAAAAATCCATAAATCTAACACTCAAAAAGATGCAAAAAGAAAACACACTCAACACTTATAGTAGGTGCCTTTAATATGCCACTCTCTAAAAAAGACAGCTCACAGGGAAAGAGACTTAAGAAGGAGGTTATAGATCTAAACATTACAATTAGTGGGGGAAAATCATATTTTTTCAAGCCCATTTGGCACATACTTGAAGATAGACTTATGCTGGGACATAAATTGAATCTGTGTACCTCAAGCCCATAGAGATCATACAGCTTTCTGTCTCCAACCACAATGTCAGAAGACTGGAAATCAACAAAAGAACAATTAAGAAAACAAGGGCAAACAATTGATGAGTGAATAATTATCTCTTGCAAATGAAGTGGACATTGGCTCAGATCAGAGTTGAAATAAGGAAGTGTCTAAAAACCAATGAGAATGAAAATATGACATACCCAAAGCTTTGCAGAAGCAGTTATCAGTAGAAGTTTGATAGCAACACATACATACATAAAAAAGGAAGAGAGACTTATGGATGATAGGTTGACACAAAACTTATAGAAATTAGAGCAGAATCAACAGGAGAATCCTACTAATAGCAAAAGAAAAGAAATAATAAAAATTGGGGCAGAGATTCATAAGAGGGAAAACAAGAAAACTAAGAAAATATTAATGAAACTCCAAGTTGGAATCCTAACTAAAGAAAGGAAGGAACAAATTTCACTAGCTAGGGTGAGGGTTGAAACGGGGGATATTACACAGTACTATGAAAGCCTGTAATCTAACGCACTCAACAACTTGGGAGACTTGAGAAAATACTTGGAAAAACAATCCCTCTGTAGACTATCCCGGATGGATGTCAAGTATCTCAACAGACCCAGAGTAAGAGAAGAAATAGACAAGAGATTACCAAAAGAAAAATCCTGAAGATGGTGCCGAGAGAAGAAGTTCTGGTGAATGTGGTGTCTAAGAGGTCAAGTGTAAGTGTTCTGGTCAGTGAAAAGGGCCCTACAAGTGGGCCTCCCTGTGCACCACATCTGCTTTGTCTCAAACCCCTGGGATCTGGGTACATATATCAGAGATTTCCCTCACCACCAGACAGGGCCTTCCCCTATCCACGCTTGACCTGACCGCTGCCCCATGAACAGGACGGTCATTGTGCAGAGCTTCCCAAGATTGCGTCCCACCACTACTGAGCGCAGGTCCACTCGCGACTCCCACCTAGGGGGGCTTCTCCCATCTCCCACGGTTCTCCTCCCTGCAAGAGGCTAGCAGCGAATTCTGTCTGTAAGCTCTGCTCCCTCACTGGAACCACCAAGGGTTCCAGGGCCAAAACCCGCAGTAGCTTTGATTGCCCGTGCTGGGGTACCCAGAACTGGTGCTGGGTTCGCCTTCATGACCCACGCGGCCATGCTTGCCTGCCTGGCAGTGTCTGGCTCCTGCCGTTACTGAGGTCCTATTCAGAGGGAACAACTTGTCACTCCCCACCCACCCTCTCCCCTCCGACCTGCACCATATCTGAGCCGTGGGGAAACCCAACTAGCCTAATTCACGAACTTCCCTAGAGCTGCCACAGCGCCCTATCATACCTGCGGGAGTCTGGAAGGCAACAGGGACCTGCCTACGATCAGGTCTGTTTCTATGTGCAGGAGAAGGGACGTGCTGGTGAACAGTCGTGAAGGCTTGCGGGGCAGGGAGACGTGGAGAGAAGACTTGACTGAGACCATGGCTCTCACTGCTGCTCTCGGAGAAGCAATAGGGACCTGCAAACGATCTGGTCTGTTTTTGTGTGGCAGCAAACGCCTGCGGCACAGACTGGCACGGTTTTGGACGGATTTTCATGGACAGGGAGACTTCACCAGAACATCGGGACGCCAGGCACTGCTTAGCCTTGTGGTGATCGGTGGTCTGTGGCGAATTAGCCTGGTTTTCACAGCAAAGAACATGGCTAGGATGCGTGAAACATGCTGCTGTGTCTAGTGATGACCAGGGCCACAGAGAGCGCTGGCCTGGTTTGCGAAGGGAAGGGGTCCTTGGTGGGACCTGCCAGAGCCAAGGGGCACTTTGCCAAGCTGGAGAGGCAAGTCGCACAGCCCTGCCATAGCAGGGGGAGTTGGAGAGACAATAGGACCTGCAGCACGATCTTGCCCCTCGCTAGTACAAGCCGATATTGGAAACTGGGCTTTTCAAGCACGTCTTTTACAACGTCTACACCTAGCCCTTGAAAGCACACCACGCGCCAGTCCTGTCTTAGTGTCAGGAGCATGAGGCACGAACCAGAGCCTTTCAGGCTCTGCAGTGTTAACTCATCCAGAGACAGGGGAAAGCAGTCACTACAAATAGGGTTCTTAAAACTTATCACGTACAGGCACTGCGTCCACATGCTGTGTGCCACTTCTGGCACAGTGTGGGGAATCTGACTGAGGGTCGGGGCCTAATAGGCCCTGCAGTGTGAAACCGCCTGGAGCTGTGGGAAAGCAGAGACAAGACCCA
This sequence comes from Nesogale talazaci, assembly GCA_004026705.1. Taxonomy (NCBI): domain Eukaryota; kingdom Metazoa; phylum Chordata; class Mammalia; order Afrosoricida; family Tenrecidae; genus Nesogale; species Nesogale talazaci. Next base: position 135,429 of record PVJH01003011.1, on the reverse strand, counting down.
AAGAGTGCAAGCCCTAAACCCATCCCGTGAGTCAGGGCCTTCGAGGCCCATCTGGAGATACCTCCCCCAGGTCTTTGCAGGTGCACACAGCGAGCAGGGCAGTGAAGGGTGCATACCAGGCCCAGAGGGCAACCTCCCCTCCAACTTGCCTGGATCTGGAAATACAGGCAAGCAGCACCTCAGTACTGGGAGTTCCCCCAACCCAGGGTGGGTCACACCACAATAGGTCCAATCAACACCGCACATGCCCAGGGGTCTCGTATAGCCCTACAACTCTACTGGAATTATCCTTCAGTTAAATTGAGTTTCTGATAGCTGTCCCCAACGGTGCCCACCACCTCTTAATGCTGCTGATTTTTGAGTCCCCTCAGCACCTACCTACACAGCACCTCCATAGGAGGCCCAAGGTAACCCTTGTAAACACCATTGCCAATCACACTGCAAAAGTAGGCAAGGCCCCTTGATATCCTAGGAATATGGTGCCCACATCTTCAAAATAATCATGAAAACAACACCACAACACAATACCATACCACTCCCAATAAATAAACAAGATAAACCTGATGACAGAACTAACCACACTCATAGAAGAATCTGCCGTGAACCTGCCACAAAAAGAAATTTTCAGAAGGCTGTTTGGAATAGCACAGGAGATGAGGAAAAATATATAGAGGTAGGATGCAGTAATAAGGGGAATGAAGGCCACAATAGAGGGGAGGAAGTCCATGATAGAGGTTATAAAGTCCATGCACCAAAGGGAAATACAGGAATTAAGAGGAAGTAACTGAAGCTTCACACAAAATCACTGATCTCACGAATAGAATAGAGGAGGCTGAGAGCCTTATCAGTGATCTTGAAGATGATCAAACAGACCTCAGCAAACAGGAAAGGCAGTCAAACAAAATTATAAAAGAGGTGGACGAAAACCTGAGACTAAAGACTAATACTATGAAAAGGAACAACATCCAAGTTATTGACCTACCTGAACAAGACAGTGAAGCAGTCAACAGCTAATTTAGTAAGGGAATTTCTGGAAGCAAACTTCCCCACCCTACTGAATGAGAATTAGTCATTCTTACAGGAAGCAGAGAGGATGTCAAGTAGACTAAACCCCAAGAAGAACTCACTAGGACATATAATAGTCAAATTATTCAACTTCGAGGAAAAAGAAAAAATCCTAACTGGAGCAAGACAAAGGAAGATGGTCACATAAAAAGACTATGTGCAGACCTATCAACAGAAACCATGAAGAAGAGAAGAGAGTGGACGTATGTATTCCAGAAAATGATAGAAAACAATGCCTCCCCTAGAATTCTATACACTGCAAAATTATCTATAGAAAAAGGAGAGATAAGGGTTTTCCAGGATAACGAAAAACTTAAATATGCTGTGAGACACACAGTCCAAGGAAGACCCTTGCCAACTCACTATGGCCAGAAGACCAACATCCACTAAGCACAAGTAGATCAACATATAACCCAATTCCATCCAGAAGCCAACAGACCTATACCAAATGCTTAGAAAATATGGCCACAAGAAGAGAACATGACAACAAAGAAGACCTCAACAAAATCACAGTGCAGCAATCAAAAAGGTGATATAAAAATCAAAAGGCACGAGATGTCAGCAATGAACCCACAGGTTGGGACACTAACTTTGAATGTCTACAGCCTCAATTCCTTCATTAAAATAAAATGCCTCTCAGACTGGCTCAGAAAACACAACAAAACACATCAATCTGTTGCCTGCAGGAAACCCATCTTAAGATTCCAGACAAGAATAACGTAAGAAAAAAAGAACAAACTGAGACTAAAAGGCTGGAGGAGGATATACCAGACAAATGGTGACTTGTAAAGAGCAGGAGTCACAATCCTAATCTCAGACAAAATTGATCTCAAGGTTCAAACTATACAAAGAGATAAGGAGGGGCACTTTATAATGCTCAAAGGACCACTTCACCAGCAACCTGTGAGCATAATAAATATAGATGAGCCAAATGAGAACTCTGTGAGATTCATCAAGCAGACTATTCAGAACAGGACAAAAGATATCACAGACTCAACAATTATAGTAGGGGACTTAGGAACTACTTTCGGAGAAAGATCACTGGGAAGGAAACTCAGCAAAGAGACTATAGAAATAAGCAATACAATTAGGCAACTAGATCTGATAGATACATTTAGAGCATTTCATCCAAATGCAAAAAATACATATTCTTCTCAAGTTCACCTGGCACATTTTTGAAAATAGACCATATGTTGGGTCACAAGTCAAGCTTAATTAAATTCAGACATATAGAGATTATGCAGACATCCTTCTCTGATCACCATGCCATAAAGCTGGAGTTTAAGAAAAGAACAACCAGGAAAGCAGGGGTAAACAATTGGGGAATGGATAATGAGCTTCTGTTGCATGAGTGGGTACTGACCCAGATCAGAGGGGAGATCAAAAGTTTTTAGAAGCCAATGAGAATGAGAACTCTTCCTATCAAAACCTTTAGAATATGGCGAAAGCAGTCATCAGAGGTAGCTTGATTGCAATAGGTGCATATATGAAAAAAGAAGAGACTTATGACATATATGCTCTCATTAAAACTCCAACAATTAGAACAGAGTCAACAGAATAATTCATCCAACAGCAAAAGAAAATAAATAATAAAAATCAGGGCAGAGTTGAAACATTGGTTACATAAAAAAACAATGCAGAAGATCAATGCAGCAAAAAATTGGTTCTTTGAAAGGATCAATAGAATCAACACACTGCTGGTAAAATTAATCAAAGAAAGGAAAGAGCATCCAACAATAGACAGGATGAGGAATGAAATGGGTAATTGCAACAGACCCAACTGAGATTAAAAGGATAATCATAATATACTATGGAAGGCTCTAATGAGTTCAACAATGGGGAAGACATGGACAAATACTTGGAAAAAGAATCCATCGCCAGACTATCCCAGATAGAGATTAAGAATTTAAGAAACCTAAAGAAACAAGAGAAGAAATAGTTATGGTTATCAATAAGCCACCAACAAAAAAAACTCCCAGACCAGATGGCTTCACTGGAGAATTCTACAAAGCTTTCAGGGAAGAGCTGGCACTGATCCTCCACAAAGTTTTTCAGAAAATAGAAAAGGATGGAAAGCTCCCAAACTCATTTTTTGAGCCAGTATAACTTTAATACTCAAACAGAGAAGGGATCCCACAGAAATAGAGAACTTTAGACTAATACCTCTAATGAACATAGATGCAAGAATCTTCAATAAGATATTGTCCAACAGAATGCAAAAGTACATAAAATGCATAATCCATCAGGATCAGGTAGGATTCATCCCAGGGATGCAGGGATGGTTTTACATCTGTAAAACCATCAATATTAAACACCACATTGATAAGATAAAGCATAAGAGCCATATAATGATATCTATAGATGCAGAGAAAGCATTTGACAACATCCAGCACCATTTTCTAAATAGGACTCTAAGGAGAATAGGAATGGCAGGGCAGTTTCTCAAGTTAATACAAGCTATCTATGAAAAGCCAACAGCTAACATCATAGTCGATGGAGAAAATACTAAATCCCACTGAAAAGGGGGATTAGATAAGGATGCCCTTTATCCCCACTACTATTCAATATAGCACTAGAGGTCCTAGCTAATAACATAAGACAACAGAAAGACATCAAAAGTATCCAACTGGGAGAGAAGGAGGTGAAGTTATCATTATTCACTGATGACACAATTGTCTACATGGAAAATCCCCAAAACTCCACAACCAGAGTTCTAACAGCAATAGAGGAATATGGAAGAGTGGCAGCGAACAAGATTAACAAACAGAAGTTGGTTCGTTTGCTGTACATATCTGACAAGACCATGGAAGAGGAGAAAAAGAAGGCAGTACCATTCACAATAGCCAAAAATAAATGGACACATCTAGAGATATATGTAACCAAAACCACAAAAGACCTATACAAGAGAAACTACAAACCCTACTACAGGAAGCCAAAAGTGACCTCCACAAATGGAAGACTATCCTATGCCCATGGATTGGGACACTCAATATATTAAAGATGTCTATCCTACCTAGGGCACTTTATAAGTTCAATGCTATCCCAATTCAAATACCAACAACCTTCAGAGAACTGGAAAAACTGACCACTAACTTCATATGGAGAGGGAAAAAGCTCAAAATTAGCAGAGATCTCCTCAAGGAGGACACAGTCTGAGGGCTTCCTTTATCTGATTTCACACCTACTACAAAGCCACAGTGGTCAAAACAGCTTAGAACTGACATAATGACAGATACACAGACCAATTGAAAAGAATAGAAAACCCAGAAATAAAACCATTAGCATATAGCCAACTAATTCTCAACAAAGACCCCAAAAGCATCAAGTAGGAGGGTGATGCCCTATTTAACAAATGGTGCTGGAAACAATGGAAATCCACATTTAGAAAAATGAAACAGGATCTCTACCTTGTCCCCATGCACAAGAATAAACTCAAGGTGCATGACGGACCTAGAAGTAAAACCCCAAACCATCAGGTCTATTAGTGAAAACTCTGGGAGAAATGTAAGAATCTTGGCCCATGGAATACAGAGACTAACTGCAATAGAGCAAGGTACACACACAAGTGAATATGAAATTGACAAATGGAACTTACTAAGTGTTCATCCAAAGACTTTACCAAGAGGGTGACTAGGCAGCTCATAGACTGGGAGAGGATTTTTGGCAATGACATACAGACAAAGGGCTTATGACAAAAATCTACATAAAGAGGAAATCATTTAACACTTTGAAGAAATGGGAAAAGGAACTAATAAATTTCACTAGGAAGGAGACCCATATTGTCAATGGACATATGAGAAAATGCTCCTGGCTATTAGCCATAGAGAAATGTAGATCAAATCAACTATAAGTTACCATCTAACACCTTTGAGGTTAGCCCCAATCAGAAAATTGGAGAGGAATAAATGTTGGAGGGGATGTGGCGAAATAGGAACACTTCTACAATGCTGGCAGTCCTGTAGATATGCACAACTGCTATGGAAAGCAGTCTGGTGATACTTAATGAAAATGGAAATTGAGTTACCTTATGATCCAGCTATCCCTCTGCTGGTATCCCTCTAGGTATATACCCAGAAGAGGTAAGAAGTAAACCACAGCCAGTGATATGCACACCAATGTTTGCTGCAGTGCAATTTACTATTGCAAAGAGTTGGAAAGAATCTAGGTTTCCATCAGTAGACAAGTGGCTTGGCAAACTCTGACACATACACACTTACAAGGTAGTACTATACTTCACTCGAAAACCCTGATAAGTATAGGAAATACATCTTCTTATGTGAAGAACTGGAGGAAATTATGCTAAGCAAAGCCAGTCAATCACAAAAGGAGAAGTATAGCAGGAGTCCCCTGAGGTAAGTGTATCCAACACGGTAGGTATAAAAGAAAAACCTCTTATAACATAACAGTTGGGTAGAGATCTAGGGAAAGGGGGGGCGGGGAGGTGGGACCAAACCCAGGGAGCTACATGTTGGGTACAGCACAGTAAGGGGAAGGATGGAAGGGGAGAGAGGAAAAGGGGATTTGAGAATGAAAGGATAATGGAGGGAGCAGGGCACTAACCAGTGTAGAGAGAGAGAGTACGGGTCTTATCGCCACAGAAGCTGGAGTGAGCATGCAGATTCTATCATGAAGTAGCATGGAAGGAGACATGAAAAGAGAGAGCTACAGGACTGGTCACAACCAGAAGCAGAATGACTCCATCCCTGGAAGTGGGTGTGGCAGAGAACAGATTAGGGGAGGGGCCAGAATGCCATACCCCATGGAGACTGGTGCAGGTGGAGGAAGACAAAGAGTACCGGTCTGGTCCCCATGCTGGCCCAATCCCTGCCCACAATGCTCAGAGGACTATGCCCCTGCATATGGATCACAGCAGGGACTGGGCAAACAATAACAGGACTTGTCACAGTCTCCCTATAGGAAGCAGACAGCAAGAGAAGACATTTTGGGTGTCACAAGGTGGGGAATCAATATGGTCTGAGCCTCCAAAATGGACCAAATCAAGAAGGGAATACTCATGGATGGACAGTCAGGAGGAGAGAATGACTGGACCAATGGTTCCTTGGGGCCCCGGTGGAAGGGAGAAAGAAAGAGGGGATGAACAGGTTCAGGGATGGGGGAACAACATGTGGTCTGCATTCGGTGCTGAGGAGGGTGAGAGACCTGGTAGGGTCAAAGTAAGGGTAATGTAACAGAGAGGAAGTTCTGAAACGCAAATGAAGCCTGAGCACGATAGTGGGCTGGGAGGAAGGCAGCAGGAAATAGAGGAAGGAACTAGAAGGCAAAGAGCACTTGCAGAGGTCTAAACACAAGCATTTACATTTGTAATTATAATTATCTTTGATAAGGAGGAAATAAATCCAAGTACATATATTTATATGTTCAGTACTAAGGTAGCAGATGAACCTTGAGCCCCCACCCAGGCACTCCCTCAATGCAAGGATACTTTGTTCCATTAATCTGGTATTTCATGATGCTCACTGGCTGAATATGATCACTGAAGTCAAATAGGTGCATAAGCAAATGTGGTGAAGAAAACTGATGGCACCCAGCTATCAAAGGATATAGAGTCTGGGGTCTCAAAGCCAGAAGATAAACAAATGACCATCTAGCTGAGAAGTATCCAAGTGCATACAGAAGAATCACACCAGTCAGTGTGGCCACAAGGTATGGAAAGGATCAGATTTCAGGCATCAAACAGGAAAAACCTCTATCACTGTATGCGCACTCTCCTGCGATGATCACTGACGATGTATGGGGACATGAGCAAGGATGGTGAAGATAGTTGATAGTACCCAGATATCAAAAGATATAGTGCCTGAGGTCTTATAGATTTGAGGGTGACCAAATGGTCATATAGTCTAGGAACAACAAAGCCCACAGAGAAGAAGCACACCAGCCTGTGAGACCATGAGGTGTGGAAAGAACCAGAAATCAGGCATCAAAGAACAAAAATCATATCATTATGTGACCACCCTCCTGACCTGATTGCTAAGGACAAAAGGGAGCAGAGGCTGATAGAGTAGAGAAGCCGATGGTGCCCAGCCACCAAACGATAATGTATCTGGGATCTTAAATGCTTGAAGGTGAACAAGTGGCCATCTAGCGCAGAAGCAGCAAAGCTCACATAGAAGATGTACACCAGTCTGCGTGATCACGACGGAACAAAGGGGCAGATATCAAGCATCAAAGAACAAGAATCACATCAATCACTATGCATGGAAGGGAGAGCAGGATGGGGATCCAAGGCCCACTTGTGGCCAATTGGACACCCCTTTACAGGGGAGTTGTAGGGAGGAATCAGGCCAGGCAAGATGCAGTGAAGCAGTAATAAAGCATACAAATTTCCTCTAGTAACTGAAGGCTTCCTCCCCCCAACTATCATGGTTCCAATTCTTCCTTACAAATCCAGGTGGACTTGAGGATGTACTCTGGTAGCGATGGGGGCTGGAAATGCAGAGAACCTAGGCCAGTTGAACCCCTTGTGGCCAGTGGTGAGATTGGAGTTACACGATGGGTGGAAAGAAGGTGGTGTAGAGAGAGGGAACCAACTACAAGGATCTACTCATATCCTCCTATCTGGAGAACAGACATCAGAGAAGTGGGTGAGGGCAGATGTCGGGCAGTGTAAGATATCATAAAACAATAATAATTTAGAAAGCGTTGAGGGTTGGTGGGGGAAGAGGGAGCAAGAACAGAGGGGGAAAGAGTGAGAAGCTGATATCAAGGACCCAAGCAGATATTTTGAGAATGATATTGGCAGCAGGCATATGAAGGTGCTTGGCACAGTATATGTATTTATGTATTATGAAAAGCAGTGTATGAGCCCCCAATGATTTAAAGAATGAAATTAAAATAGCACCATAAGTGCAGCTATAGAGATTAAAAGATAAATTAAGATAGTTACTATTCTCTAAACAACTTAATCTAAAATATGAGAACAGAAGAAAGCATTTGAAAATATATTATGATTAAATATAAAATGCTTTGTTACAATATTCATTTCAAGTTTTCCTTTGCTTAATATCTCCAGCTTTGGTAGGTTATCTGAAGTATCAACAAATATGTTTTCTTTTCTTTTTCCAGCTCTGGTTTATTTTACATAAGCATTTTACAAATATTATGACATTTAAAGTTTTTTTAAAAATCAATTTATTGGGGGCTTGTACAGCTCTTATCATCATCCACACATACATCCATTTGACAAATATTTTCATAGGTTATGTTGACTCCCCAGTCACATAGTTGAATTTAAATGTAATTGATCTATTTTGCTTCTAAGCAAAGACTTTGGTGAGTTATGCTGAAATAGACACTATTGCTCTCTCAGGTCACCTGGTGAGTCTTTATCATCAACTTAATATTTAGCAAGTGCCTTCAATATTTTAGACACTATGTCTACTACTAAAAAAAGAGAGAAAGAAAAATCTCTTGGCCCAGATGACTTCACAGGAGAATTCTACCAAGCATTCAGGAAAGAACTGACACCAACCCTACACAAATTCTTCCAAGACAGAGAAAAAAATGGCAAACTCCCAAACTCTTTCTATGAAGCTAGTATGACTCTGATACCTAAATTGGGCAAGGATCCCACAAAAATTGAGAAATACAGACCAATATACCTAATGAACATCGATGCAAAAATCCTTTAAGAAATACTGGTCAATAGAATACAAAGCATATAAGGCAATAATTTACCATGACCAAGTGGGATTCATACCAGGGATGCAGGTATGGTTCAACATATGAAAGACCATTAGTATTATTCACCATATTGATGTGAAAAATTATAAGAGCCACCTTGATAATATCGATAAATGCTGAAAAAGTATTCAACAACACCCACACATTCCTGTTTAAGACACTCAAGAGGGTAGGAATGAAAGGTAAATTCTTCAATACCATACAAGCTATATATGAAAAACCAACAACTGGGCTGAGCCTTGGTGGCGTAGTGGTTGTGCGCGGGACTGCGGCCCACTGGGATGGAGGTTCAATTCCAGCTGTGGGGCTGGGTCTCCTACTCCCACCTCCGGAGAGCCGTGATGCCCCACCCCCCCAAAAAAAAGAAAAACCAACAGCCAATATCATAGTCCATGGAGAAAAGATGAAAACAATCCCACTGAAAAAGTGTACTAGAAAAAGATATCTCCTGATCCCACTCCTACTTAACATCCTCCTGGAGGTCCTAGCTAACAACATAAGGCAAAAAAGAGACATCAATGATATTTGTCTGGAGAAGAAAAAAATAAACTATAGCTATTTGCAGATGATATGATCTTACATATTGAAAAATCCCCAAAACTCTACAAATGGAGTGTTGGAGACTATAGAGGAAAATGGCAGAGTGTCAGAGTGTAAGATCAACAAACCGAACTGTTATATGAATCAGACACAATCTCAGATGAGGTGATAAAAAAGGTAGTATCCTTCACAACAGCCAAGCACAAATTGAAATATCAAGGGATATATCTTACTAAAAATAACCAAAAGTTTTGTACCAGATAAACTACAGAGCACTACCATAAGAAACCAAGTGTGACTTCAACAAACGGAAGAATATACCATGTGTGTTGATGGGAAGACTCAATAGAGTAAAACTATCAGTTCTGCCCAAGGCACTATACAAGTTTAATGCTTATTCTGATACAAATGCCATCATCTTTTTTCAAGTAATTCATAAAAACTGATTACCAACTTCATATGGAGAGGGAAGAAACCAGAATTAGCAGACAACTCTGAATTAGCAGAAGAAGGACAGCATGGGAGAGCTTGCTTCACCTTCCTTTGTATCTATTATACAAACGCAGTGGTTGTTAAAACATTGTGGTACTGTTATAATGACAGATACTCAGATCAATAGAAAAGAACTGAAAACCCAGAAATAAAATCATCAGTATAAAGAAAATTGATCTTTGATAAGAGCCTTAAAAATATCAAATGGGTAGCCAATAAGTGGTGCTGGAAAAATTGGATATCTAGCTGCATAAAAATGAAGTAAGACCCTATCTCACTCCCTGCAGAAGAATGAATTCAAATTAGATTAGAGATCTTGAGAAAAAATCCCAAACTATTAGGGTCATAAATGAAGGAATTGAGACAAACCTAGGAACTTTGGTTCAGGGAATACACAGGCTATTGGAAATAGGCAAGGACACAAACACAGAGGAGGTACAAATTGATAAGTGGAATATAATGAAGGTAAAACACCTGTGCACATCAAAAACTTCACCAAGCGAGTAAGAAGAGAGCTCACAGCCTGGCAAGACATCTTTAGCAATGACACATCAGACAAAGGCCTTATTTGAAAGTATTTGGCTTTCTTATAATAAGAAAAAAAAACTAATTTGCTACTAAGAAGGTGGCAAAGGACCTGAGCAGAAACTTCACAAGGGCAGAAATCTGAATTTCAAATAAACATATGAGATAATGTTCCTGATCATTAGCCATAGAGAAATGAAAATTTAAACAACTATGATATACCACCTAACACTCTCAAAGATATTCCAATTAAAAAATCAGAAAGTAGCAAATATTGAAGGTTCTATGGTCAAAAAGGAACTTTTGTTCACTGTTTGTGGACCTTAAGGTTTGTACAGACATTATGGAAATCTATTTGGTGATATCTAAAACAGATGTACATCAAGATACCACACAGTCCCGCAATCTCCCTCCTGGGCATATACCCAGAAAATGCAAGAAACAAACCATGGCCAGATATTTGTGCTCCAATGTTTATCGAAGCACAGTTCACATTTGCAAGGAGTTGGAAATAACCCACATTTCCAGTAACAGATGAATGAATTTTTAAAAAACTATGTCATCCACACAATGGAGTACTATGCATCTCTAGAAAACCGTTATTAACACATGTAGTCCATTGTCACATGAGAAAAACTGGAGGAAATTATAAAAAGCAAACTTAAGCCAAGAACAAAAGGACAAGTGCAACTTGAGTCCACTAAGGTAAGCTTAAAAAATGCAAAAGAGGCCACAGGGGAAAAGTTAGCATATACATACATACCTTGGGCGAGGTCCAAGTAGTATGGTAGTATGACCATATATATATATATACACACACACACACACACACACACACACACACACATATGGCAGTCAACTAATTAGGAGGGGGAAAGAAAGAGAGAGGCGGGGTGGGGGGAAGGCATGGGTAATTGGGGAACAGGGTATTAACCCGCCCAAGGGGAGGTTATTGCTTATATCTCTACAGGAGAGGGAGAATGAGACCAGACTTATGCACCAAGACATGAATACAACATGCCAGCATGGAGCAGGGAACCAAGAGAGAGGTCTGTGGGGCTGGTCCTAAACCCAACTTCCTGGATAACACCAGCCCCAAGTCCTCAGAAAAGTGCACCTCAGAGGACAGCACTGAAGTTACAGCTCGCATGCCTGATCAGAGCATGCAGGTGTTAATGAAGAAGGAAGGAGAGAGTGGAGCAAATCTTGGATCACCAAGCCCTGAGATCGCTGATATTCCTCAATGAACAGTCAGTGCATAGAGAGGCCCCTAGTGCTGGTCCCACCAAGAGACGTGATGTTTCTCACCGATCCATAGCACGACTGGGGACAATATTGGAGAAACAGTGCTGGAATTGTGCATCATCTGACCCCATCACAGTGGAGTGAAACACTAAGGGCAGGCACCAGAGCAGCGAGGGGATCAAAGCAATGAAGTCCCTGGGGAATACCAAAGATAAACTTTGGGGCCAGAGCATGGATCTCCATCAGAGAGGAAACACTCCTAAAGGTCAACAAACAGACCCAGGACTATTTCTAGGCTTTTCCTTTTTTGTGTCATTGGTTTTCTTTTTGTTTGGATTTGTCTTTTGTTTTTGCACTTGTTATTCTCTCTGTATGTCTAGTTAGATAAGATAGGCAGGATAAACAATTTGGAGGAGGAAACAATGTGAATGAACATTCTGAGGAGACATGAAAGAAGATGGGAAGGCAGAAGAAAGGAAGGGGTGTCATCCAACCCAAGGACAAGGGAACAACATGTGATCTAAAATTGATGGTGAGATGGGTGTAGGACACCTGGTGTGGCTTAATTAAGGGCAATGTAAATGAGAGTAATTTCTGAAACCTGAATGAAGGCTGTACATAATAGTGGGACAAGAGGAAAGTCAAAGATAATAAAGACCTATGAGGCAAAGGACATATATAGAGGCCTAAATATAGACATATATGTATAAATGTATTTCTATATAATGATAGGAAAATAGATCTATGTACTTATATGTTAAACATTAAGGTATGATGGACTTTGGGTCTCCATTCAAGTAAAGAATACTTTGTCCTAATAATCTGGCATTCTGTGATATTCACCAACAAGATCACTGAATACAAAATGGTTGCCTGAGCAAATGAGGCGATGAGGACTGTTGGTGCCTGACTATCAAAAGCTAACACATCTGAAGTCTTAAAGGCTTGAAGATAAACAAACGAGCATCTAGCTGAGAAGCAACAAAGCCCAAATGGAAGAAGTGCACTAACCTTTGTGATTATGAGGTGTTGATGGAATCAGGTATAAAGACCCAAAACATGTATCACATCAATGTGAATGAGGGGTGGCACAAAGTGGAGACCCAGATCCTATGCATAGATAATTGAATATCCTCTTACAGGGGGGTCACAAGCAAGAGATGAGCCAGTCAGGGTACAGTTTCGCATCAATGACATCCAACTTTCCACTAGTTATTTAATGATTCTTTCCCCCACTATCATGTCCTCAATTCTATTCAATTCAGTTCAATTCCAGCCTTGGAAGCCCTTTGAGGAAGGTCTACTCTGTTCTTTAGGGCCAGTAGAAGCTGGAATTTACTCAATTCAACAATGCTGTGGTTGTTCTTGTTAGATCCCCTTGAGTTGTTTCCAACCCAGTGATCCTACCTACAAAGGGACAAAATACTGCCTCATCTTGCACCGTTCTCCCAATTAGACTATTGTATGATCCCAGTGGTATGATCACTGTGTGCGTCCATTTGTCTAGCAGCTTTTTGTTGACCTTCCACTTTGTTAATCATGGTATCCTTTATTAGAAACTGGTCTCTCCTGATCACACGTTCAGTGTTCTGCAAAATATGCTATACCTTTATATTATCTTTTATGCTCACAAAAAAGGTAAACACCTTTAGAAGATGAATGCCAGTTTGATGGAGAACATAACCTACTGACACACTGCCATCAAGAAAAAAAACCTATTTTTCTGAGACTTTGCAAAGTTGCATGGAGCAGAGAGTCTTGTCTTTCTCCCTGGAGTGAATAGTGTGTTTGAAACAACGATCTTTCAGCTAACAGTCCAACATTTCCTAAGAGGACCACCGAAGTAAGCTCTTTAGAGAAATGAAAGAAAGAAAGGTTGGGGGTGGTGGGGAAGATTGACCATTGTTATTTTGAGTATGACTTCTTAAATTTTTCCTAGTAAGTCTGTTTTTATCAGTTGCCATGGGTTGGATCCAATTCATGGATTCTGTTCACAACAAAATAAAACATTGCTCAATTCCATGCTGTCTTCATAATCATTAGCCTGAATGAGTTCATTGTGGCATACACTGAGTATTTAATGACTTCCAAGCTTGGGGGCTCATCTTGTTTGAGACAATAGCTATCTATGATCCATAGATTTATGGTGAGCAAAATTTTCAGAAGCAAATCATCAGGTCTATCTCTAAAAGGTCCACTGAAACCTATCTAACTGGGTGACTCAGTCAGTCTCTGATCTAATAATGATAGCAATACACAAGCCACTGTAAAACAACAAACTGACAAGTAGACAGCAGATTTGCTAGGGTTCCCTGCACCAGGTACAGAGTTTCCAGGGATAAAGATTCTGCCATCTTCTCTTACAAGGCCTTCTCGCTGACCCACACTAATGGGAAGAAATTGCATTGTGTTAATCTGGACTGACTAAGGAAACAAATCCAAGTATACTTGTGTCTGTGTAAGAGAGAACTTTCTATCAAGAAGTAATCATGCATCAATAAAACATCCCAGTCCAGTCCAGTTCAAGCCCGTAAGTTCAATACTAGCCAATAAGTTTGATAATAGCCATGAAGTCCTTGTTAGGCTCAAACAGTGTGTGCAGTGTATGCAATGATGCCAAATCACCAGTGGTGGTAGATGCATCTCCAGTGCTATGACTGCCATCAGGGTGACTCCATGTGGCTTATCAACAGAAATGTGAAACAGAGCAACAGTGTGAACCTCTTCCAGGCAGTAAAAGAGGAATCCTCATAAAAAGGCCACACCTCCACAGAGGCATCACTAGTTATGACCTGATTGGCAGGCTAGACTCCACCCCTCCCCCCATAATATCTTCTAGCTGACATGATTATGCAACTTGCATCAATCAGCATCATTTCCCCATGGATCTGTTTGCAACACGGAAGGGAAAAGTTTCCCTATTTTGTAATTATGCCAGGAAAATATCCCAGTAGAACTAGTTCTATATGGAGGATCACCAATGTCATACTTCCTCATTTCCACAAGCAACCCACAACAAATTCAGCTGTTTAATAGCAGCACAGCAAGGTGTAACCGAAAACCCCACAACTGAAAAGCGAAAGCAAAAACAGAACTGAAAGAACCTACAGGAGCAATTTAAGATGACGTCATGCAAGGATCTGAGCTAGGATATTGAAGTTCAATGGCACCTGTGATCTTTTAGCTAAAGAAAATACAGGAGCGTTACCAGCATAAATGCCTTTGCTCTTAGTTTAATGACTCAGAAGTAGAAAGGGCACAGATTTCAAGCATTATGACTGCCGCTTCACCTGGAAACCCTGTTTGTCATCCCCGGCAAACTGCACGTTCCCTTGGAAACCCTTCTCCATACTCTCCCAGCCTGCACTGAGGCCCGGATAGAGCCCAAACCCAATATCCATGAGAGTGGCCAGAAATGCAGCAGAAGGTGCCAGGCTTCCTGGGCCCTCTCTGAGGCCATCTGGCACTCTTACACACCTGCGGGGGAGGGTTGGAATGGCTCCGTTTGCAAATATAAATAGATCTTGAAACGTAATGATCTTTAGCCTTTACTTTCGGGAGGCTTAATTATTCAGCACGATCATTTCTCTTTTCATTTTTCGAAGTTTCAAACTTTAGCTGGTGAAAAATGGGCTGCTCTGTTTTTTTTTCTTTCTTTTTTCTTTTTTTCATGCCACGAACAGATGTAAAAGTGCTTTCTATTCCTTAATAAAGGTGACATTAGGCCAGATTTGATATTACACTAATAACATTGAAAACGGAGTTTTTTCAACCATAAAATTTCTAATTGATCTGTCTTGTAAAAAGATAAAGGAAATGAATGCCTATTTGAGTTTCATTTCTGTCAGGCTCCCAATTCCTTATTTTATGTAGCGCAAAATGAATTTTAATGAAGCAGCCTCCAAATTTCAAAATATGCCACTAGCCTTCCAAAGTAATTGGCATATTTGATGGCCTTTCCCTCTCTTTGTCTGAAGTCCTAATCTTCCAGTCAATGCTCCATTCAGCATGGACTTACACATGCCAGCTGGGAGGAGTAAATTCGAATGTGGGGAGGGACGCCATGAGAAGGAAGCCATTCACTTAGCCACTCAGCAAGTACCTATGGAGTCTTCATCTGGGTGTCAAGTGCTGCTTATGTTGCCGAGAAAATGAGCCCCAAATAGTGCAAAGCCCTCCTCTAGCTCAGCACAGTGAGAACACAATTGAACATAAAATGAGGGTTTAAATTTGAGTGAGGGACACTGTCAGTTAGAGTGATAGAGCAGCTCATCACACTTATTGGGCTGATAACGACAAGGTCTTGTTAGATTCCTCAGGTCAGAAATACCTCAATGGTTGGCTTTGCAAGAGAATAAATTCACACTGAATACTGGTGTGTGATGCAAGTGAGTTTTTATAAAGGATAGAAATTTCATGTTTTACAGTTAACTGAACATAGAACTTCATGCCCACACACGTGGCGGTCTGAGGCCTCAGAGAGAGACCTCAGCATGAAAGGCAGAGAACCAGCAGCAAAAAGGAGGCGGTGGTCTCCAGGTCATGGCCGTTTAGGGTCTTCCACTGGGAGGTATGGTGGATGGTACTGGTTGACCCCATTGACTGAATTAAACCCACCTGGACTAGTTTGGGGTCCACCCAGGTAAACTGACTCAGGGGCCTGAAATGGTGCATGCCCTTTATCCTCTATTGGCTTCCAACCTCCTGTAGGGGGGCCCTGGGCATGGAGAGGAATAACCCTCTATCTCGCTCGCTATCTAGAAATGCAAAGTCAAGGACAGTTCTATACTATCATAGAGGGTTACTACAAGTCAGAAGCCACTAGACAGCAGTGGGCTTGCTTTTTTGGTTTGCACTGACTGGAGAAGGCACTCAGTCAATACTGCAGAATAGCATCAGGTTGCTTCCTGCAAGGTTAGGATACATTTTAGTAGAGAGAGACAATACAATAAATAAACAAGACTATAAATTTGAAATAGTTATCAATGTTTGAAGGAAAAGCAAAAATCCTCAATTCTAACAGAGTAGAGTTTACCAAAATGGTCCTCAGATTGTAATTCTGTAGAGCAGCAGAGCTACTTCTGTGCTACATCTATCTCTCGCACACCAGCTGGTGAGCTTGACCACTAAATGTTCAGTGATTTGACTCCTGGGTCACCACACACTTTATTAACCAAGAGAGGCGTATCATGTGGTAAAGGGGGTGTATTTCTTGATCCATAACTATCCCTACAATTGGTATGATACACAGGGTCCAACAGGATGATCTTGTAAATAGATTATCAAGTTTTTCTTCCTAACTTAAGTATGAAACTCTACTGAAACCTACTGATATCAACTCCTAAGCTTCTACTGATAGATTGTGTCTGTACAGGATGTGCAATCATTGAATCAGGTTTTCCTCCAATGCATATACACACACGTATATTTACATGCAGTCATATACTCATGTGTCTATTTCATGACTGGGAATATAGGGGTGGAGTCTAGCCTGTCAATCTTGAGATAGCCAATGAGACCACTGTGTGGGCATGACTTTCTCTGAGAATTCTGGGAAGTCTCGCGATTTTTCCCTCATGGACATGAGAGGCCATGTCTCCAGTTGTTGGGAGATCCTCAACCGATAAGACAAGATGGCAGCATCTGAGGAACTGTAGGAACCGGAGGAGCCACATAGCCTTACACTGATGGAACCAGACTTCTGAAGTTGGAAAAGCCACAGAGAGACCCCTGCCAGCACTGAGATGCTTCTACTGCCAATGTATACTATTGATGGACCCTGAGCCCTGCAAGCGAGGAATCATGAGATGAACCCTGCCAGTGCTGGGATGCTTCTACTGCCGCTGGACACACAAGACTCTGCACCCACTGGCCTGTGATTGTCGTGGTGTCATTGCACGTACTTCTTGAGTTGGCAGGAGACTTTATAGACTGGTTTCGGACATATGGGCTAATATCGGTCTTATGACCTTGGACTGGAGTGGGTTGGGAGATTTTCTCAAAGTTCCATTCCTCTTGTATATAAACCTTTTCCTTATAGCCATATGTGTGTTTATTAATTTGTTTCTCTAGTCTACCTGGACTAATACATACATAAACACACACATATTAAGCTAGGTCATTTGGAAGTTAGCTACTTTGCCAACCAACTGGAAGAGTTCTATGCTCAAATTATAGAATAGTATCACTGATATCACATACAAGTCAAATTTTACTGAAGATCATCCAATAAAAGTTTTAGCAGTATATTAACAGTGCACTGACATAAATTCAGACAGGATTCAGAAGAGGATATGAAATAAGGTTCATCCTTGCTGTTGTCAGATGGACTTGAATGAAAGCAGAGAATATCAGAAAGATGTTTAATTGTTTTTGAATGATATGCCAAGGCATTAGACTGTGTGGATCATAAACAACTATGGAAAATCTTGAAAAGAAAGAGAATTCCAGAACACTTCATTATTCTCATGAGGAACTTATGCATGGATTAAGAAACAATTGTGTAAACAGAACAAGGGCAAATATAGAGTTTAAAACCAAGAAACGTGTGGCAGCTTTGTAACCCCTCACCATACTTATTTAATCTTTGTGCTGAGCATTATCAGAAAAGCTGGATTGCATGAATAATAATTCAGTATCGGGATTGGAGGAAGGCTTATTAAGCACTATTAGTCAGCGTGGACTTGATGGTATTGATGATTAAGAAGGAGATAAAAGTGAGGAGAAATTGAAGCTCTTGATAAAGATCAAGATTTACAGCATTATAACTCAATGGGATGAGGACCCAAATTCTCACAATTGTGCCAATAGATAGCATTATGATAAGTGGTGAAAAGATTGGAATCTTCATGGATTTTGTCTTGCTTGACACCAGATTCAATGTTCTTGGGAACAATAGTCAAGAGTTCAAAGGACATGTCGTATTTGATAAATCTGCGGCAGATGACTTCATCAGAGGGTTGAAAAAAAGGGAAGTTACTTTGAAGATGAAGTTATACCTGACCCAAACGATGGTATTTTCAAGTTTCATGTGCATGTGGAAGTTGGACATCGAATAAAGAAAGCAGAAGACGAATCACTTCGTTTTAATTATGGTGTTGACAAAGAAGATTGAAAATTCTACCAATAACCAAAAGAACAAACACATTAGGCTACTAACCACAAAGTCAGTTGTTTGGAAACTCCAGCCACACATCCAGAGAAAAGTGAAGGTTTCTGATCCTGTAAAAAATTTACAGCATAGGGAACCCCAAGGGGCAATTCTATTTTGTCCTACAGGGTCTCTATGAGTCAGAACTGACTCGAGGAGAGTGATTTTGGTTTTAAAAATCTTTCTATATGCATTGTTCAGTAAGAAGAGGCTTCAACAGCACCCCAGACTAAGAAAGACTAGGAAGAAGGACCTGGCAATATGCTTCTAAAATACCTACCCAGAGAAAACATGAAGAGCAGTAACTTTTTTTATGGACTTCCAGATGATGGGTCCTTCAGTTTGAAAAACATGCAAAATCCAGCCAGGAAAGAGTTTCCTTCACAGAGTGGAGTCAGCCTAATTGGTATGGATGAAGCAAAGTTTTGGGGATTTTTAGGAGGGGGGCATCACTGCCCTCTGGTGGTGGGAGTTGGAGGCCCAGCCTTGCTCCTGGAGAGTTGCTGCTGGATTTGAACCATCAGCCCTATAGGCCTCAGCCTCCCACACAACCGCTACGCCACTGGGGCTCAGCCGGATTTTTATTTTTTAATATAGCATGACTCAATATAAGAGAAAACAGCGGAAAGCCTCCATTAATAAAAAAAGAATTCAGAATGTATAAGGTATGGATCTAGGAAAATTATGCATCATCAATAAATGAAATTAAGCAAAGAAAGTTCAATATTCTAGACATGTGATTTATTGGATATTTTAAGTAAGGCAATCATATTGTCTACTATATGATAAATGACAAATTGAATAGGAATTACATAACATTTATTATCTATCCTGAAGTACAATTCTATCTATCCTGAAGTACAAATCAGTGCTTGGGTAATAGTCATGTACTTAAAAGAAACAACAGTTAATAGACTATAATTGAAATTTAATTCTAGTTACTGGTGCCAAAGATGAAAAAATTGAAAATTTGTATAAATGTTTGCAGCCTGAAATGAATCAAACATGTAAACAAGATAAAAAATGATTGGTAATTAAAATGAAAAAATGGGAAGTAAAAGAAAAATTAGTAGTTTGAAAATATTGACTTAAAGCAACAAAGCCCAAGTGGAATAAGCACACCAGCCAGTGTGATCATGAGGTGTCTATGAGATCCAGTATCAGGCATCAAAGAAACAGAACAAAAAATCATGTCGGTATGAATGAGGGGGAGGTGGAAGTGGAGACTTGTGGCAGTCATTTGTTTGTGTCAATTTCAGCACTGGGAGTGTAGGGGCGGGGTCTAGCCTGTCAATCTGGAGATAGCTAATTAGACCTCTGTGTGGGCATTGCTTTCTCTGAGAATTCTGGGAAACCTCATGGTATTTCCCCCATGGAGATGAGAGACTACAGACTCACTTCCTTGGAGACACTTGACTGATAAGACAAGACGGCAGCATAGATCCTGAGTCCTAGGAAATGGAGTAGCTAGAGGAGAAGCCACATGGACTTACTCTGATGGAACCAGACCTCCTCTGAAGCTGAAAAAGCCACAGAGAGACCCCTCTGCCTGTGCTGAGATGCTTCTACCACCAATGGATACTGCTGATTGACCCTGAGCCCTGGAAATGAGCTATGGGGAGAACCCTGCCAGCACTGGGATGCTTCTATTGCCTCTGAATAAGCAAGACTCTGCACCCACTGCCCTGTGATTACCCTGTGATTCAACATGCTTCATGGGTAGGAAGGAGAATTTACAGACTGGTTTTGGACATATGGGCTAATATCGGACTTATTACACCTTAGACTGGACTGTGTTGGGATGCTTTCTCAATGTTCCATTCCCTTTGTATATAAACCTTTCCCTTATATTCATATGCATTTTATTAATTTGTTTCTCTAGTCCACCTGGACTAACACAAGAACCCAAACCCATAAATACACAATAGGATATCCACTCACAGAAGGGTCACACAAAAAAGAGATGGACCAGTCAGGGTGCAGTATAACAACAGTGAAATCATACAGCTTTCCTCTAGTTGTTTAATCTTTCCTCCCCTCCCCCAACTATCATGACCCAATTCTACCTTACAAATCTGTCTAGATGGGAACTTGTACACTGGTACAGATAAGAGCCTGCAATACAGGGAATCTAGGACAAATAAACCCTTCTGGACCAATAATGAGAGTAGAAATCCAAGGAGGGGAAGTGGAAGGTGGGGGTAGAAAGGGGGAACTGGTCACAATGATCTACATATAATTCCCCCTTCTTCCTGGGGAATGAAGAGCAGAAAAGTAGGTGAAGGGAGACAGTGATTGATGCAAAATGAAAAAAATAACAATTTACTCATTATCAAGGATTCATGAGGGAGGGAGAGTAGGGGAGAGGAGGAAAGATAAAGAGCTGAAGGGCTCAAGTAGAAACAAAATATTTTGAAAATGATGATGGCAACATATGTACAAATGTGCTTAATACAAGGGATGTATGTATGGATTGTGATAAGAGCTGTAAAATCCACCCCCCAAGTAATTTTAAAAAGAAAATATGGACTTAGTGAAATAAATGATGTGAGGGATCACCTGATATAATTTTGCAACACCAATGGCTCATTTATTAGAAATATATTTTTTAACAACCGAAACTATGACTATATACATGGGCCTCACTATTTGGAATATATAGGAACCAAGTTAAAAGTAAACAAGCAGCCATCCAGCTCAAAAGCAAGCCCACTTGGAAGAAGCACACCAGCCTGTGCAACCATGAAATGTCAAAGGGATCCAGTATCAAACATCAAAGAAGTAAAAATTATGGCATTATAAATGAAGGGGAGTGCAGATTGGGGACCCAAAGGCCATCATTAAGTGAAACGACATCCTCTTATAGAGCAGTTGCAGCAAGGAGATGAGCTAGTCAGGGTACAGTGAAGTACAGTGTAACAATGAAATGTGCAACTTTTCTCTGGTTCTCAAATGCTTCCTCCCACCTACTATGATGATTCTAATTCTACCAGACAGATCCAGCTAGACCAAGGGATGTACATTGGAGTTGGAAACATGGGGAATTTAAGAATGATGATCCCTCAGGACTAGTGGAGGGAGTGGTGATACTGGGAGAGTGGAGGGATAGTGGAGTAGAAATGGGGAACTAATTTCAGAGAATACATATGACTTCCTCTTTGGGGTATGGACGACAGGGTTGTGGGTGAAGGGACACATTAGACAGTGTATGATATGAAAAGATAATAGCAATTTGTAAATTATTAGGGGCTCATGGGAAAGGAGGAAGGTTAGGGGAAATATGAGGAGCTGGGATTAAAAAAAAGAATAAGAGGAAAGGGGGAACGAGAAGCTCATACTTAGGACTCAAGTAGAACATACTTGGAAGTGAATATGGCAATATTTTTACAAATATGCTTAATGCAAATGATGCATTGAATGTTATAAGACCTATAAGAGCCCCAAATAAAATCTGTATTTTAACAAAAGGAACCACATTGACTACACCAATGGAAAGAAATGATGGGGAGTCTCCATATCATCTTTATTCAGAATGAGACCAGGATGTGAGTGCAGAACAGACCATCAAGTGTACATATACAAACTGAAATTAAAACTGAAAAAATTTAAAATAAGTTGATAAGAACCTTGACTGTATCCAACAAGGATTTAGAAATCATATCATGGACAGAAGAACAGATAAATTGCGTGATGGATGACAGCAAGGATAAGAATTTTGTAACTTATAGAAAAATAATGGAAATGTTTCAATAAATAGATGCCACCCTACCAGGGCTCACTCAGATACAGCCAAAAAATTGGAAGACTGTAGCCAACAACCTGGAAAGAATCCCCGTATATGCCAGTCCAAAGAGCGTAACTAACCCAAATGAAGAAATTATGCAAACATTATAATAAATGTGACAAGAAAGTAAAATGTATGGGATATATATACATTTCCTGTATTCTTATATTTTGTTAATATATTCAGTGCTTCACTACAACTGCATCTTCTTCCTTCAATGCCATTGGTTCTTGATCATGTGGCATCTCCTGAAATGTGTCAATCAGTTTCTTTGGGTGTAGTTGATGCTTCTTCCATTTTTCCCCAGTTTCCTGCATAGTTCAATATTTTATCCATATACATCTTCAATCATGTAATTTAATGTTTTAATTTTTTTCTTTGGTATTTTTGCTTGAGCAATGTCAAGTGTATTCATTTTTGCTTTTCATTATACATGTATATCTATACATCTATAATGGGAAAATGAGAGTATTAGTGAGTTTATGGGTAGATGAGTAGTTCTCTGGATCTTACTTAAGTTTTGTTGTTTTACATTTAACAAAACTGAGCACAACGGAGATTAAATAAATTTCTCAAGGTCTCAAAGATTTTTAACAGACAAAGGGACAAACTAAGATCCAAATGAAAGCAACTGGACTATAGAATACACAGTTCTAGCTCTTATATTCAAAGTTCCCCACAACACATATTGACTATGTCAAATTTTCCATGCATCCCATAGTAAATATGCATTACGGGGAGGTGGCATTTGGAAAAGGGAAAATTCCCTTGCTGAGGATAAGAATTTGATGTATCAGTGAGAGTTGTAAGATATAGATCTGGGTTTATATCTTGGTCATATTTGGTAAAGGATGGCATACATAATTGCTATTATAAATTTAGCAAGTAATTCCTGTCCTCCCAGAGGCAGTAAGAAGACAGACCTAACAGTTTTCTTTGGAAACATCAATAGCATTTAAAACTGTATGGGTCACTTCTCCTCTGGAAACCTATGGTTACTGTGAGTCAAAATTAAGAGCGACAGTTTTTTTCCAAAGGGTCACGATAATATTTCCAGCCCTGGTGGCATAGTCATTGCATGTTGGGTGGTTAACTGCAAGGAAAGCAGTTCAAAGCCACAAACCACTCTTCAGGATAAAAATAGAGCTTTCCACTTCCACGAAGGGTTTCATTCTCAGAAACTCACAGGGCAGGTCTGTCGGCCTATAGTGGCCTATAATGCATCTGTGAGTTGACATTGACTTGATGAAGGCAAGTTTGTTTTTTTGGTTTTCTATGTTCTTCACCAGAAGCCCTGGAGGGGCTATTGGGTAATCATTGATTGGACCCTCTGATACTGTAAAAATTTATAGTCTTAGAAACCCTGTGTAACATCATTATAACTCTAAAGCAAGTTAATAACTGTGTGATATATATACATATACATATATATACACTCTTTTAAAAACTTGCAATAATCCTTAAAGATATAGAATCTGTGCCCCATCTCCTTCAAACTTGGTAGATCTTTGTGATTTATTCAACTATTAAAGTATGGCATACATGACCCTTTGAGATTTCTGAGATGAGGCTATATCATGCTTTCTCTCTCTCTCTCCGTCTCTCTTTCTCATTCTAGAACATTTCCCCATAAACCCAGCCACCATGCTATAAAGAAACCAATCTACATGAAGAGAAATAAAGAACACTGGCAACAATGATTTTTTTTAAATCAGCCAGCATCAATGAGCCTGCCACGTAAATGAGCAATCTTCGAAATGTCTCCTAAAACTCTGAGTCATGCTCTCTAGCTACCGCAGAATGAAACAGACACAAGTTTCCTTGCCCTTTGAGCCCTACTCCAATTGCATATTCATGAGCAAAATAAATGGTGGTTGTTATTTTAAGCCACACAATTTAGGAGTTTGCTGTGCAGCAATAATATGAATTGTGGTAATTATATAATTGTTTGTCAGTTTGAGAGAATTAAAAGTGACGGGGTAGGGTCTAGCCTGTCATGAGGCCACTTGGGCTTGGCCTTCTCCTGAGGATTTTGGGAACTCTGTTATTCCTTCTTGGAGGTAGAAGACGCACTTTCTGCTCAGCCCCTGTGAGACATCCCTGTGGAGAAGACAGAGAGAGAGCAGCCAGACGTCTGGAGCTGGAGAAACTATGTGGAAACCCCTGACAATGCTGAAATGCTTAGAATGCCATTTGATCTACAGCACTTTCCATCAGCTGTCCTTTGATCTACCTGCATTTGGCATCATTGTATGTTTTCATAAGGTGAAGAGAACTTTATAGATTGCTATTGGACATGTAGGCTAATATCATACTCATGAACTTGATGTGGACTGGACTGGGATGTTTTCTCAGTATTCAACTATTCTTGTATATAAAGCTCTTTCTTGTACACATATGAGTATCTATGAATTTTTTTCTCTAATCCACCCAGATCAAAACATGCATATTCTACAATGTGCAGGACTTCAATGAAAGTTGGCTTCCTCTGTAACCATCTATCTCAGTGGTTTTCAAGCCTCCTAATGCTGCAACCCCGTAATATAGTTTCTCATGTTGTGGTGAGACCCCACCAATAAAAATTATTTTCATTGCTACTTCATAATTGTAATTTTGCTATTTTTATTAATCAGGAAAGCCCTGTGAAAGGGTTGTGTAAACCCAAAGGAGTTGCAAACCATCTGGCCTTCAAATTAGGGAATATAACTACAGGTATATTTTAGAAAATGATATTCCCTCTTGTTGATATTAGGAACCAATGACTCAGCTAAAACTCATTTCAATCCTATTTACAGATGATGGAAGCACTAATGTCTGGTGCCATTATTATAATCATTGACAGTTTTTGAGCTCATTTTGGCCACCATCCTCTCTGAGCACAACAAGGCAAATACATCAATTCTTCTTTCACCTTCCTTATTCGATGTCCAACTTTCAAATATATTGATTGTAGAGTCAACAAGACAAAATCCTTGACAACTGCAGTCTTTTCTCCATTTACCATGATGTTACTTATTAGTCCAGCTGTGAAAGTTTTGGTCTTCTTTACATTGAATTGCAATGCATAATGAAGGTTTCAATCCTAGATTATCATCAGCGAATGCCTCAAGTTTTTCTCACTTTCAGCAAGAAAGACTGTGTTGTCTGCATATTGCAGGTTGTTAATAAACCTTTCTCTAATCCTGATGCCATATTCTTCTTCACATAAGCCAGAATTTTTGAGGATTTCTTCAGCATAGAGATTTAATAGGTATGTCCTATTAAATATAGTCCTCACACATTCCTTTCCTGATTTTAAACCATTCAGTAGTCCCTTGCTTTGCTCATACAATTGTCTCTTGACCC
Source organism: Nesogale talazaci (assembly GCA_004026705.1). Classification (NCBI taxonomy): domain Eukaryota; kingdom Metazoa; phylum Chordata; class Mammalia; order Afrosoricida; family Tenrecidae; genus Nesogale; species Nesogale talazaci. The sequence goes on along the minus strand of PVJH01003011.1, from coordinate 109,582 downwards.
ATGTGGATGTTCTGTGAGAATATAATAAAATGTTCTGGAATTCTCATTCTACTCAAGGTTATCAGTAGCTTATTACAGTTCACAAAGTCAAATGTCTTGGCATCATCAGTAAAATGTACGCAAACATCTTTCTTGTATTCTCTGCTTTCAGCCAAGATCCATCTGACACCAGCAGTTTTATCCCATGTTCTGTGTCCCTTTCTTTTGCACCATTCTTCTGGCGATTCAAGATTCTCCCACAAGAATTCGAATGCATCCATTGCTTTTCAGATAATGCTTTGCCTATACCTGTTTTTGTTTGGTGCCCTCACCGAACAGCTCTGATTTATAATGATTCCCCCAGGCAACAGAACAAAACACTGCTGGCACTGGACCATCTTCACGGTTATTGATAATGCTTGAGAGTACTGCTGTAGTCACGGTGTCAAGCCATGTTCTTAGAGGACTTCCTCTTTCTTGTTGCACCTCCATTCTCTTTAAGCATCGTGTCCTCTTCAAGGAATGGCCTCTTCCAGTGTTGTTACTGTTAAGTGCCATTGAGTCAGTCCTCACGCACAGTTTATGTAACAGGATGGAACACCGTCCCGGTCGTAGGTCAGCCTCACAATTGGTCGTATGCTTATGACCCTTGGTGTAGCCACTGTGTCAACCCATCCTGTCAAGGACCTTTTAATATTTCCCTTTACCTCTACTTTACTGAGCACAATGTCCTTTTAGATGGGTGGTCTCTCATGTCTAATGCACATGAAATTAATTCTCACCAACCTTGTTTCTAAGGAATATTCGGGCTACAAGGCAGACCTGTTTGTTCTTCTGGAAGTTCATGGTACTTCCAATATTCTTCATCTACACCATGGTCAAATGCATTTTTCTCAAGTCTTCCTTAATCATTGTTTAGCTTTCATGGGAATATGAGGTGATTGAAAATATAATGATTCAGGCCTGGCGCAACTTAGTCCTCAAATTGACATTTTTGCTCTTTAAGACTGTAAAGAGGTCTTCTGTAAAAATTTACCCAATGCTATCAATTGCTTGATATCTTGATTTCTGCTTCCTTGACCAACAGCTATGGATCCAAATGTAATGAAATTCTTGATAACTTTGATCTTCTCTCCATTTATCGTGAGGCTGTTTATCTGTACAGTTGTGAGAATTTCAGTAGTCTTTATGTTGAGGAGTAATACATATTGTAAGCTGTAGTCTCTGATCTTCATCACCAAGTGCTTCATGCCTTCTTCCATTTCTGTAAGCCAGGTTGTGTCCTCTGCAGATCACAGGATAACTTCTTTCATTTTTGGTACTGTGTTTCTTTTTTTCATATAGCCCAGTTTCAGATTAATTTGCTCCGATTCAGATTGAATAAGCAGAATGAAAAAATACAGCCCTGACACCCACCATTTTTTGGTTTTAAATCATAGTGTTTTCTTTCTATAACTCAGTTTATCAGTTACCATAATTATATCTGCAGCATCCTTTTACAACAGTAGCTAGATTACAATTTAATTGACTAACCAGGAAATGAGAACATTGGAGGGAGTCTTTAGCATTCTACCCACCATCATCTACATTATTTTTACTTGACAAACCCTAATTCTGTTTAAATTCTGCTATTTATCTCTTTGCAACTATTTCACAATGCTTTTAGTGTAGCCGGAAAAAATCATGCAAGGTGTTTACTGGGATCATTCTGCATTTGCAATGAAAAACATTTTTCCCCCAAGAATGTACATCTGTATGTACGTATGTATGTATGTTTGAATGTATGCATGTATGCTTATTAAAAGATCATTTCATTTGTGGCTTTAACAATTCTCATTATAATCTATTCACCTATTATATCAGGAATATTTATATATATGCTGCCATACTTCTTATCTAGACATTTACTTTCTATTGAGCCCCTGGTATCAGCTTCTCTTTTTCCCCTTCACCCATGACCCTTTGATAGATTATAGGTTAATAGACTATAAATTATTATTATTATTATTATTCTCACACTGACCACTGTCTCCTTTCCCCCATGGTGTCTGTTGTTCTTCTCCCTGGAGGTGTGTGTGTGGTTATATGTGGATCATTGTGATCAGTTCCCTACTTCCTCCCTTCCTCTTCTGGTATCCTTATTCTCATTACTGTTCCTAGATTCCATGTGTCCTAAGATCTTATTTCTTATCTACACCTGTGTACGTTCCCTGGTCTAGTCTGAAGTTAGACGCAGCAGTGGGGTCATGTTAGTGGGGTGAGGGAGCCTCAAGGAAGAGGAATATTGTGCGTTTCATTGATGCTTTATTGCCCTTTGGTCAACTCATGCCTTCCCTGAGACCTTCTTTAGGGGGGTGCTCCAACAACTACAGATGGGGATTGGGTCTCGGCTATAGCTCCTTTGTTTTTAACAGTATGCTTTTGTTTGTTTGTTATGGGTCTTCTGATGTCTGTTTGCTGATCCTGTTGATACCACATAATCACACAGACTGTTGTCCTTCTTTCAGGTGGGTTTGATCCTTCTCTGCCAGATAGTTGCTTATCTAACTTCAAGTCTTTAAAAATCTAGATGCTCTACAGTTTAAAAGCCAGATACCATCTTCACCACATTTGCTTATGCACTCATTTTGCCTTCAATGATTATGCTGGGAGGGTGAGCAACACAGAATGCCAGCTTGTTAGAACTAAGTGTTCGTGTAGTGAGGGAGGGTAGGAACAGAGATCTGAAGTCAGTCCACTACCTCACTGTATTGCCATATGAATATATGTACATAGGCCAATGGCTCTACTTTTATGAATTACTGTATTTACATATGTGCACACCTATGCTTATACATGCCCATTGATTGGCTTCCCATGTCATTCCTGTTTACTTTCACCCTGCCCCACCATTACTTTCCCCCTACTTCCATCTCTTGGTACTTCCTCTCAGTTAGACTGCTCTTGCTCCAACACTCCTAAGATCTCTTTCTCTGCCTTTTGGTTGACTCTAATTCCCTAGTTGTTCCCCTGTCTATGGTGTTGTTTGTTTCCCGCACCGTTCCCCTGCCACCTTCTTTCCCAAAGTCCCTCCAGGACTATTGGTCCCACTGCTTTCTCCTTGAGTTTGTTTCCCAGGCCAGTAGGAAAACTAACAATAACATAGACCAAGCAAAAAGAAAACAAAAGACTGGATAAAGAAAATAATTTTTTATAAAGAGAGAAAACATACATAGTTCCTGGTCTGTCTGCTGACCTGTAAGACAATCTCCCCACTGGTTATATGGGAAATCCCGGGAGATGCCCCTCCTAGCCTGAAGTCTATTTTGGGAGCTATTTAGGGGCTTCATGACTTTACTCTGGTCCGTTGCTGATCTGTTACATTCCCTTTTTAGTTTTCCCTGGTGTGTGTGTGTGTGTTGCCTGGGGGGGGGGGAGGGATTCCAGATTGTACTACCTCCCCGCGATGTGTCCCCAACATTGTCCCCTCGCAATATACTCCAGCAAAGGGACATTTCATGAGCATTTGTAGGCCCTACAGTCCACTCTGTGCCTAAATAACTCTGTGCATGCACATTGTCCTCCACACTTGGTGTGCCAATATGGGGTCTAGACTAACTGTCCCTTTCTCTTTTTTTTCTTGGTTTGCTTCTATGTGGGCATGGTATTCTAGCCCCTCTCCCCAAACTCTACATTTAGGGTTGTTCTCTGTGACACATATTTCTGGGGTGGAGGTCAGTTTGGCTCTGTAGCCCCATCTTTTCATGCATTCTCCACATGCTTATGTTGTCTTCATGGGCTGGTGCACTGTGATGGGGTCTGTCTCCCAGTTCTATGCAGAAATAGAACATTGGTTGTTATGACAAATCTTAAGAAGGTCTCAGCATAGCCCAGGAAACAGTCTAAGTTTGGCCAATGTCTGAGTGTACCCATGTAGATAATAATTTACTTATTTTTCTAGCATATCTTCACACCTTTTCAGCTCCTACTTCACTGGTGGTAAGCTTTCAGGCAATCAGAAGAGAACTACTATGTGTCCTACCCACCACATTCAGCCATCTGCCTGCACGTTTGTATGCACAAATTTACCCCTCCTGCTCCTACTTATTGCCAACCTCCCACTGGTGTTTTGATGCCATCCACTTGAACCCTTTTTCTTCTGTGCCTGTTCTTTCTCCTTGCAGCTCAGATACCACCAACATACAAAATTACAGAAGTAGCTCTCAAATAAAAACAAAAAATATCCCCCCTGGATTTTGGTGTATTAAATGTTCATGGATTCTTGGTGTGATCTATTGTATTCTTAGTCCTCTTACCCCACACTGTGCTAGAATTTCCTTGGTGATGCATACAAACTTAATGAAATTAGGAAGTTTCCATTCACGCAATGTTAATAATTTAAAACAGCTTAGTGAAAAGCTGTAACTAAGACTTTTTGAAGTGGCTTCTGTTCTGTATTCATATCAACTGATAGGAGAGAAAGTCACTTTTTTTAGACCTATATAAATCTATTTCTGCCCTCATTGTGTTGTTGTTTTAGGTGCTGTTAAGTCTATGTGAAAGAGCAGAATTGCCCATAGTGTTTTCTAGGTTGTAATCCTTATAGGAACAGCTCACCAACACTGTCACCTATAGAGTCATGGACTGGATCTGAACAATCAACCTCCTTGGAATAGTGAAGTCCTTTACCAGTTTACCACAATAACTTTCTGTTATTAAACCCATAAATTCTGCAGCACTGTCTTACTTTTCTGTTTGTCTTTATAGCAAAACTCCCTGGAAAGCAATCTACCCTTGCTAACTCTACTTCCTCATGGGAATTTTCTTTTTGATGCATCCCAATAACACTCTTTTACTAAAATTTCACTTGCCAAGGTCACCATGATTTTCATTATACCACATTCAATGAAAATTCTAGATCCTCACAACATCTAACATAATTGATGAATCTCCCTTCCTAAGACACCTTCTTTATCTTGTGACCACTATAGACTCCTCCGTATTTTCTGCTCCAGTGTTTGCTTTGTTCTTTCCCATATTCTTTGATTGATTCTCTTTCTTCCCCCTGACCTCTAAATATTAGACTTTTCCAGAACTCACTCTTCAGCCCTCTTCTATTCTCTACTTTTCCTGTATAGTTGAGCTCATTAGTTTCAATGTTTTAAACATCTTCTATATGCAGATGACTCCCAATTTTAGATTTCTGGTTCTGACCTCTCCCTTGAGCATTAAACTCAATTACCAATTGCTTACTCAACATCTCCACTTGGCTGTCTAATAAGCATCTTGAAATTAGCATGTCTAAAATAAAACCCCATGCTTCTCTCAACTTATTTTCTTTACCAAGATGGGATCCTCTCATCCTCCCATTTTGGGTTAATCTGATTGCTTACATAAAAACAAGCAAGTCAACAAATAAGCACTATGAACAATCCTTGGATTCTTTCACTCTCACCACACATATGTTCATCACCTTTTCCTTGAAAATATATATACTGGTATTTAATCTCATCATTACTTATCATGTTCATCATTACTACTTTCTTGGACAATATCTTCATCTTTCATTTGGACTCCCTCTTTTTGCTCTCATTGATCTTAACTCTGCTTTCTATCTTATCCTGCTTCTGGCCTCTGTGAGTCATTATTTATTCAGCAACCAAAGTGGTTCATTGAAAACATAAATCTTATTATGCCACTAACCAACAAAAGCCTCTATTGTCTCCAATCAATGAAAACAATACCCAAACAATCTACCGCTATTTAAAACTTTACTAATAGTCTAATTCTGACTCTCTCCTCTCCTCTTTGTTTCCTTTTCTTTCTTCTCTCTAAGATCCATCTGCATACTTACCTGCCTTCAATTAACATGCTAACACTTTGAAGGTGTTTTTGTTGCCTTTGCCTGAAAACTCTCCTCCTATGCTATTTCAGATCCTCCCACATCACTGCTTAAATATAACTTCTTCAAAGAACTTCCTGGGCCACTTTGCTTAAGTTATATTATTATCTTATTCTGATTAGTATCTCTTCATAGACTTTATCACTGTCTTGTTATTGTCAGGTGCAGACCAGTTGCTTCCTGCTTAAAGACACCCTATGTACAGCAGAACAGACCCCTCTGGTCCTGCACCATCTTCACAATCCTTCCTAAGCTTAGAGCTCACTGCTGTAGACATGGCGTCAATCTATTTCATTGAGTCTTCCTCAATGAAAGCTAAGTATGATATCCTTTTTCAGGGACTGATCCCTCTTGGTAACATGCACAAAGTACACAAAGAGAAGTCTTCTTCTCATTATCTTACATGATCTTATACATGTATGTATTTCATGTCTACTTGATAACTAAAGACAGTGAGCTAAGCATTAAGCGATACAAATTTATCAGATATTCAATAGGAGAAAGAAAAACTATCTCTCCCTGTAAAGATCTAGAGATTGTATCTTATAGTCTCTGGTTAGAATTGACTTGACTTGGCTTTTGGTATGGGTCTGCCAGCTATCCTTGTTTCCTGCCAAACCCTGTGACTCTGGAATTCATGCCCAATCATACTTGCTGATAAGTGAGTGAAGTGTGATAATGCATAAACACCACAGTCTGATAAGTGTATCCTGATGTTAGTTCACCCTTTCTTACTAATAGAATCTCCTATTTTTATCTGGAGACTCAGGATAAAAAATTGATTTTCCACTTTTATTTTCATATGAATGAGCTTTGACCAATAAGATACAAGCAGAAATGCCTAAAACAATTTCTGAGCTATGATCTTAAAAGGAGAAGGATGTTTTTCCTCCTCCTCAACCCCTACAGTGTGGAATGCAGGGTAACTGGACTTATATTCACATGTGGACTTTTTAAAGCCGGGGGAGTAAAAATGCCAATTTGTCCATCTATTATGAATTTTCCCCTATTTATTGTGAAGACACCAACTACAGCCAATTTTAACCTACAAACTAATCAAGAAAAACCTTGGACCAGAGTAAGTCCTCAATAATTAGCATTATCATGGTTGTAAATCCATCCGCCCCATTTAAAAATATTTCTTTGTTAAGGTTGTTAATGGTTTATGCTATGTAATGTACAGTGCCAAGGATAAGGAGAAGAATATGAGAGAACTCTGAATTAAAGGATGTTGTGGTCTACCGAGAGTACAAATACTATTACAATGAAATGGGGGAGATGCTTTGATGGGAATCATTAAGAACAGGGCATAGAAACACACAAGAAGGAAAGAGTTACTTGTTCTGGGTGAGTCAGACACAAATCTGGACCTAAGGATTCCGGAGATATGGACAGCTACTGTGAGGACAGGAGACAAGGGAAGACATTCCTTGATGAAGAAAGTGCAAGATGAATGACCACTCGTGATCTTTCCGGCTAGTTGAATAGTATCTTATAAAAGGAAGGATGTGTTATCAAGAAAGTCACTTTCCTAAGACATTCTGTACATTGTCTTTCGGTTGATCCTCACCCAGTACCTCACTGATGCTTTACTCAAAAGCCATTACTACAGTGACTTGGTTTGAAAGAGGAACCAAGTATCAGAAAACAAAGAGGTGATTTCTAGATGAGATGCATACAATCAGAATCATCAGAACAATCGCGTGTCTTCAGTTTGAGTTTGTTGGGGGATGAACAGTATGTTAAAGAATTCAAACAAACCCATTGCCTCCACATGGATTCTGACATATTGTAGGTAATCACTATCTAAGGATAATACTTACTTCATGAATTTTCAGTGGAAGGTTTTTGGACAAACGGTCAGTCTATCATACGTTGGACCTCTAACCTTCAGACTAGCAGTAAGAACGCATCAGCTGCTCCAGAAGACAGGCTTTCTGCTTTGGTGAAGATTTACAGCACAGGAAATCCACAGGGACAGCTTTACTCTGGCCTACCGGGTTGCTATGACTTAGAACCCTAGTGCAGGCAGTACGTGTCTTTATTAGTCTATCATCTTCCATGTGAGTATTTGTGTTTTTTTAGCGCAAGGTAGAGGGCATAGGAAGCACCACAAAGAGGACAACATACTTAGTTGGATGTTTCTTCCTTCAGATGTTTTCACGTCTGCAACTCAGCGGTTTTGTTGATCCTTAACTCGGACTTTCAGGATTGGCTCTGGGTCGTCCCCACTTAATTACCTAGAATGAAACTGACCTTTACTTTGCTCCTAAACTTGCTTTTTACCTCTAACTTCAGCTCTGGCAGGAGTTTACAGCTTCCCTGAGACTGTTTCTTAAATTTTATTTTGATACCCTTTCACGCTAGCAATTATTTAAATGTAAGCTTAATGCAGCTTACAGGCAAGTGTATTTCTATACAACATACAACTGAAAACATAAGAAAATTTAGTGGAAAATATTTGAACTGTAAAACTTGATCAATAAATTTAAAGATCCATGAATGCATAATGAAAATAATACAAGCAAAAACAATCGGGGAAAAGCCCCTTAAAGTAATGAAAAGGAAAATCATATTTGCTTAATATTAATCTAGCATAAAGTATCCTACAACTCAGCTTCTTTTGCCACATTCTAAATCAGCAAGCGTTCTCATTGGCCATATAATTCAAATCTTTCTTGGGAGCAGCGTGCAATTGTTGGTAATCTCATGCATTCTGAAGCATCTCATTTTATGTCCCCCAAAAGCATGATTTACTTTGAATGATAAATCTGGCTATGAAATGGAGTGTTTCTGCCATTCACAGATCAAATGTAACTGGGGAGGAATAACTCAGATGCTTCCTGATATTTTATATTTCCATGCACTAATATTTGCTTCACGCCATATGTCACAGCAGCACAAGAAAGTGACAAAGCAGAACAGCCCAGTGGTTTTCTTCCTGCAACAGCTGGTCTTTTGAGGATGCCCAGAACTTGAAAAATTCATGGTTAAATCCCAAGGAAGGTAGTATAATCAAATGCCTTGGTGATGGAAAGTGAGAGGAGGGCTGGTAAGTCTTTCCCGGTCATCAACTTGACATTGGTAAATACTATGGAATTAGACAAATAGAATTAGACAAATAGAGCTAGCTGCCCACTGGACCCTTCCTTGTAAGCCACACACAGTATCCATTTTCAGAACAGTGAAAAGAACCAGATGTCAGTCTTTTAAGTGGCAACCATCTTTCAGGAATGATGACTCTACACTCTGTTCAAGGCAGTCAGCCTCGAAGGGACCACAGCTACCTGAGAACACTGGCAACATAGAGAAAAGGAGCAAGATCATAGGAGCTGACTAATGAACTTTACACATGACAGTCTCTCTCATTATAGAAACAGACATGCAAAAGTACTAGACCAAGAAAAAGAAAGTGTTCATATTCCTTACTTCCTTGCACAAATAGCTACCTCAATCTCATCACAAATAATCAGCCTCCTTCTTTAAGTCTGAACACTTCTTCTCTCACCACTCTGGGCTCCCAAATCCCCACTACACACACATCTGTGTTTTACTAACCATGCTTTCTAAATCTTTTAAATAAATTTCTCTACTCTTTATAGATCTTCAAATTTTGGTGTTTTCGACACTTGGGCCTTAGGTATCCTTTTTTCTATCTATAGTCTTTCCTACAATGATCTATGATTGTATCAGAATTCCAATAGCTGATTATGCATGCGTATGCTTTTTATGCTGATACTCTGTTTATAACTCAGGATTTATTGTCTAATTTTCTCAACTTTGTGCTCTGGAAAAGTTTCCTGGGTCGATGGAATCATCCATTGCCAGGTCCTTTGGTTAATGTTTTTGGTCAAGGGAAAATACCAATGGCAAGAGGAAAGATAGTCCTGGGTCAGAAGTGGTTGCTTTTCCTGGGAAGAAAAAGGCCATTATATTACGTAACTCTTTTCTTAGGTCTTTTCTAGGTCTTAGAAGATTCTTGTAACTTCTCATTTCCCTTTTATCCCTCAACCCTAATAGTGACAGCAGCTTTCGATTATTGTTAGTTTCAGAATGTTTCACAATTATTGCTGTGGTCCCTGAAGTTCATTCTCTCTAAATTACTCCCTCCCCCCACAATATGCTTTCTATTTCTTTTCAGAATCCTGACACACATATGGCTGTTATTCTAATTTTATCACGTTTGTCCCCTTCTCTTGTATTCTAGATCCATAAGACTACAGTGTATATTGAGTCTACAGTGTATATTGAGATGGCCTCTAGGAATTTCTGGAGTTGTCAAAGTATTATTCTGCCCAGTCCTGAACCTATCAGTATCTCCTTGAACTCTGTATCTTCCTTTTCAGCAATTATTGCTGCTATGCATGAATTTTTTCAAACCACCAAATTGGAAGTCATCCTTAAGCTCTCTCTTTCAGGTCACTCATTAATATTAAGTCATAAATTTTTCTCCATGAGTTTTTCTCATTGCAGCACAGTTCACAATTGCAAGGAGTTGGAAACAACCTGAATTTTCATCAACAGCTGAACGGATTAAAAAACTGTGGTACATACACACAATGGAATACTATGCATCATTGAAAAGCAATGATGAACACATGAAGTACAATGCCACATGGGAATTACTGGAGGAGAAAAACTGGAGGGGAATATGTTAAGTAAAGTAAGCCAAGCACAAAAGGAAAAGTACAACATGAGTCCACTGAGGAACATTTAAAAATGCAAAAAGGGGTATAGGGTATATGCTACTGCATACATATATTACTGGGGTGAGAACCAGGTAGAATGGCAGGAGGCAGACTAAATCCAGGGATACATATGACAACCAACTAAGAAGGAGGTGGAAAAAAAAAAAACACGGGTAGTGGGGAAACAGGGCAGTAACTCACGCAAGTGGGAGGAGTTTGCTGCTCATATCTACACAGTGAAAGAGGGATCATATTTCAACTGATGCTCCAAGATGTGGATGCAATATTCCAGCATGAAGCAGGGAACCAATAGAGAGGTTAGCCCCAATCCCAAATATGTCTGCATTCCCTCATCTCCACAGAAGAATTCACTTCAGAGGACAACACTGAAGCTACAGCCCAGGGAGTGATATGTCGGATCAGAGCACATAGAAGCAAACAAAAGGGGGGAGGAAGAGAACAAGAAGCACATTCTGGCCCACCAAGCTCTGAAAATGATATCCCAGGGCCTGTCCTACTATGGGACATGAGGTCCCTCAGTGACCCATAGTGCTTCAGGGTACAACACTGGAGACACAGTGTGTGAATTGCACATGATCTGACATCACAAAGGGTATGTAACAGAACAGCAAGTGGAGCGCAGCAACAACGTCCTCAGGGGATAGCAAAAATAGACTTTGGGTCCAGGATGTGGCAACCCATCAGACTCGACTATCAAACACTCCTAAAGGTCAACAAGCAAATCTTGAACTATTCATAGGGTTTTATTTTTGCTGTTGTTGGCTCTTTTTGTTGTTTTTGCTGTTTTCTTTTGTTACTTTGTTTTGCTCTGTCTTGTTTTCTTGTGTGTGCATATTATTATCTCTACAGGTCTTTCTTGATAAGATAGGCTGGATAAACTCTCTGGAGGAGAAAACAATGGGACCAATGTTTCCTAGGGGATATGGAAGAGAGAAATGTAGGGGAAAGGAAGTTGGTATTAATAAACTGAAGGACAAGGGAACAACAGTTGATCTAAAATCGATGGTGAGGAGGATGTAGGAGACCATGTAGGTCTTTTAAAAAGACAATGTAATCCAGAAGAATTACTGAAAACTACATGAAAGCTGAACATGATAGTGGGGCAAGAGGAAAGTAAAAGGAAATAGAGGAAAGAACTTGGAGGCAAGGGGGCATTTATAGAGGTCTAAATGTAAGCATGCACATATGTAAATATAATTATATATGATAATGGAGAAACAGATCTATGTACATATATTTATAAGTTTAGTATTAAGGTATCAGATGGACATTGGACCTTCACTCAAGTACTCCCTCACACAAAAATAGTTTGTTCTTCAACATTACATGTTGCTCATCTTCCCAACACGATCACTGAAGACAAAGAGGGTTAAGCAAGTTGATGTGTCCTGGCTATCAAAATATATCACATCATATCAGAGGAAGCCAGTCTCTGATATGTACATCACAGGTTCTATAGGTGCAGTTGTACAGTGATAATTATTATTATTTATTATGGCAAAGTTATGGAGAACATGAGAAAGACAGAAATAATAAGAGTGAAACATTTTTCATGGCCTCATTCTCACCTCCCCTAGTTAGGTGGTCCACTTGGAGAGAAGGAGTGGAGGAAGGGATTACATGAAGGAGCAAGGAAAGGGAGCATCTGACACAGACAAGGGATAGAGATGAAATGGGCGAGAGAGAATACCTTATAGTGCCCAAGCCTTTTGTACCCTTTGGTGCCATGCAAGGCCCCTAATTAGAGGTAAGGACATACATCACAGGAAGGTGTTTTGCTACACGCACACATTATAGGAGAGAGAGGTATCCGCGTCCCATGTGACAAGATCAGACCCCAGACTTCTGGATGTGGCTAAACAGATTAGACTAGAGATTATTAACAGTAGTGTATGAATCTGCCCACAGCCTTCAAAGGAAGTGAACCCTCATCCTAACAGCAGGGGAGTTAGCTCTATTTATTGTGAGACACACAAAGGCCTTTTATGGACAGTCTTTAGGGAGAATGTCTAACTACTGACTTCCAACCAAATGCTGGCAAATTCTTTGCTTAATATTTTGGAGTATATAATTGTGGAAAAGTCCTGTCTTCGTCCCACAGCATCTGGGGTCTCAAAGGCTTGAAGGCTCGAGGTCCTATATATAGATCATTGTGATTGTTTCCCCATTTGTCCCCCACCTTTCTCTTTATACAAAAGAAACAAATATACAATGTGCTTGACATGATGTATGTATGTGATAAAGAGTTGTATGATCCACCAATATAATGATTAAACGATTAAAAAAATCTTTCTCAAACATTTAAATTTCTGCTCATTAATGCCACTTCAGTGCTAGACCAGATAACTTTTAAATCTTATCTGGTCTTCCTTTCAATTTCTCATAGGAATGTCAAAAATCCTTCTAAAATTCAAAGTTTATTATGTCAAAACTGTATTGTAAAACCTTTAAATGAAAACATTGCCTTTCAATAAAAATCTAGTGTTCTGAGGTCATATACCTATCCTTCAACATAACACTTATTATACTTGCTATAATTTATCATTTAAATATCAGCAGGCTTCTAGCCCAGTGAGACCTTTGTTTAGCCTCTGGCATCAAGGTGATACACATGGATTGAGTTTAACTGCTACAACAAGGTTAAAACCAAAAAGCCTAACTCAGTGCCATTGAGTTGATTCTGATGTATGGTGACCTATTCTGGACAGGATAGAACTGCCCCTTTGGGTTTCAAAACTATAACTCGGGGCTGAGCCCCGGTGGCGTAGTGGTTGTGCGCAGGACTGCGGCCCACTGGGACGGAGGTTCAATTCCAGCAGTGGGGCTGGGCCTCCTACTCCCACCACCAGAGAGCAGTGATGCCCCCCCCCCCAAAAAAAAAAAAGTTCTTTTGGGCTGAGCCCCAGTGGCGTAGTGGTTGTGCGCGGGACTGCGACCCACTGGGATGGAGGTTCAATTCCAGCTCCACAGGGGCAAAGGCTGGGCCTCCTACTCCCACCACCCGGGCAGTGATGCCCTAAAAAAAAAAAAAAGCTGGAAAAAAAAAACTATAACTCTTTAAAGCAGTAGAAAGTCTCATTTTTTTCCCGTGAAGAGTGACTGGTGGTTTCAAACTGGTGATCTTGAAGCTATCAGCACTGTGCATAAACATTTTGGGAAAAAAAATTGTCCCAAAGATGAATGCTATGGTAATTTGCTTCAGTGCAGATGTCAGTCAAGAAAATTCTATAAAGTAGGTATACTTTGTAGCATATAGAGGTCCCCATCAATTGGGATCGTCTCAAAAACTTTTTTCCTGCCTTTAGAGTGACCAGGGAATTCATCTGACTTGATTATTATAGCATCCTAATTAGCTCCCATGCAGAGTCTGAAACTCACATGATAAGATTTCCACAGCAATATTTTCTAATAGGTTAATGAATGCCAACAGCCACTATGAAGTAAAATGTTATATAAGGGATGGATAAGGTGGATTGACATATCATGGATATCTCATAAAAACCCTATTCCACAACAATAATTAATAATTAAAAGAGTATTGTTTTCTTTAGACTATCACATTCAGTATTAGTTAATTAAGCAGGCAAAAAATTTTCCATAAGAAAAAGAAAATTAAAAAAGTAGAGAAGAGAGGAAGAAAAGGAGGAATGGAGGGAGGAAGGAAGGAAGACTATGCATAAATTTATAATCCAACTAGGAAAATAACTTAGTTTTAAAATGTGATATCAGCTTCACTTTATTTATAGACATAAGTCTTTTGGATCATAATCATAATAGAATCCCTAGTCTCAATAGATATTTAGATAGCAAATTCTTGTTCCATTTACCTACATCATAGAAATTGGTCACAGAAGTGTTTAAATAAAACTTTTGAGTTTCTTTTTTGTAAACACAAACCTGAGAGTTTCATTCCTTCAACAGGCCATTTACTGGGTAAATTGGAAAAACCTGTTGAAGTTTCATGGACTAGAATCAATTTACAGGTTCACTCATCTTATTTTTAGTGCTTTTAAGGTTGAGATGGACCAGTTTAGGTATGGCATGTGGATTTCTTAATATATAATGAATTCTGCAAGTTTGTGTGTGCTGGAAAAGCATTTTTCCCTCAATGATACATGTAGTATTAGCTAGGCCCCTTTTGAAAAACAGGGCCTCTCTGCCCTTTGTGGTGTCACAGTTTATCATTTTATTAATAAAATAGTCCTCTTTAATTAAAGAGTGACTGTGGTGATAAGAAGTGAATGTAATTAAAATTAAAATATTTTATGAATAGTCATGTCTAGAAAAAGCAGTGGTATAATGAGACTCGTAATCACAACTCTGGCTTTGATGAAACTGGTCACTTCTTCCAATTTTGATTCATCAGTACAAAATCAGATTGTTTACATTGGTACATTTCTTACGAAATACCACCAAGCTGCCATCTTCAAAGAATGGAGATGATTTGAAATAGTCACTTTTATTAGTAGTCATTCTTACTAAAGGCTATTTCCCCATATCCACAGCATAAATCAAATTTTTGGATTCATTTAGTGTTAATCAAGACATGTTACAATAACTCTGGAGATCTTTCAATTTCTCAATAAATGGAAGTAAAGAAATCAGAGCACTACACTTTGTTTAACTGCTGAATCTAGTTTACACCATGCAGCTAATTCTCAAGTAAGAAACTCCTCACACATTGGCACATTCTTGACCTTTGTACTGAACTCTACTGTCATCTCTGCCAGTGAATTTCCTTTCCTAATATATCATTGAGATCATTATGTCCCCATACTCAAGCTCTGAATCTAATGACTTGCGTGACCATGCATTTGTCACTCTCACATGATCCCTTTTACCCATACAGGTTATAACCCATTAACTTGAACCATTCAGGTCTCCAGACTTCCCCATATCATTAGGCACGTGGAAGATTTCTGTAGGTCTAGAAATGGAAAATCAGATGATTATGAACGAAATAGCATTTTTCTTTTTCATTGGTCCCTTTGGTATGTGTATGGCCCCTCACTGTCCTGATTCAAAACC
The DNA here is from genome assembly GCA_004026705.1 of Nesogale talazaci. Taxonomy (NCBI): domain Eukaryota; kingdom Metazoa; phylum Chordata; class Mammalia; order Afrosoricida; family Tenrecidae; genus Nesogale; species Nesogale talazaci. The sequence continues at coordinate 93,985 of PVJH01003011.1, read as the reverse complement.
CTTAGACATAGGCTGACACCATGGTGGTTGCCCAATGGGCCTCTCCTACTTAACTGAGATGGATATTTTTGTGAAAGTTTGTGTATAGTACCAACTACTTCCTCTATCGTTGACATCCTTCACATCTCTCTCCCTATTAGAGTCTTCTCTAATCACTATAGTGTTGATCAGAATCAGTGCCTCTGCTATCTGGAACTCAAATTCTGAGCCACTGAGGGGGGGAAAAATGGTTTTCTGTTACTTGCAACTAAAGAACCCTAGAAAGTCACAAATTCAATATTTCTTCGTTAAGAACCTCAGTCTTGTTTGAGAGCAAAATATTTGAAAAGAGAAAGGGAAAGAGGAAAGCAAAGGCCAGGGAGAAGGGCATAACAGGAAATTAATTGCCTATCTTAACCTTTGCTTTGCTTTTGAAAAACCAGAGTGAACTTAGCAAATATGTCAGCAATATCATTGTACACATCTTTGGTCCTCTTAACTGGATCTTCAGGTATTCTACCTAAGAGCCAAGAGAGAGTCATCTAATCTGTGAGTCTCATGAGTATGAAATAAATATTGCCTATAAGGATATTTCCACATTTTCAGTTCTGAGTACTTTCAGTACATAAGATATGTGCAATGAATAAGTTGTTCATGCCTTTTTAAGTGAATTAAGACAAAGAAGACCCTACAATAAGCTAAAGAACTGAAACAAGCTTTAAGTACCAATGAGTAAAAGTGAAAATATAAGGATGTTCACTATATTTTGCAAAGAAAATGTTTGTCTATTAAATGCTTATACCCCAAAATATACTTATCTTCAAGAGAAATGACTATTAATGAGCACAACATTTTGAAAGATAAAATGCTTTTTCTTAGAGTGAAGTTTCCAAAATATTGGTAAACTCAATGTAGCAAAAACTGAATGGGCGCCTTCTTTGAACAAACAGATATGTTAGTAAAATAAAGGTCAAGCCCTTACATGTTTTTCTTAGCTCATCAATGGAATAATAATAATGAACAATTATGCTTACATCAGTTACAGGTTATTACATATACCACAATAGAAAGGAAATCCTAAAAGTTTGGTTGGTACATATTCTTTTTTAAACAACGAGCACCAGAAACAACAACGGTTGTCTTCCTTCCATGTTGACTTCTAAAATAATGTTTTTACCTTGCCTGAAGGGAAACTTGGGAATTAGAACTTTTTTTAATTAGCCAAGGAAAATCAAAGAGAATTTCCAGTAGTGACTCAATTAATCCAAGTACAGCAGGGAGTACATCCTAATAGCTAGAACAAGAAATGGGGAAAAGATGTCTAAAATACAATTCCCATTCTAAATCTTGAAAACTGATTGGCCAAAGGCAATTCAACTTGTCTACCTGAGCTTCAGATTGTTCCTTTATAAAAATCAATAAGATTTCCTTAATTGAGTTCAATCATTTGGTAAATGTTTATTGAATATTTGCATGCTCTATTAGCAGTGTATATAGAACAGAACGCAGAAAAGACCTAGAGATTGACAAGGTTATAATTGCTAGTTATGTCTTACATTAAGTTTGTATTCACCAAGTCTTCCTTGATGTCAAGATTATTTTCACATTTATCTTCATTCTCTGACATTTCTACCTGTCTGGATGGGGAGGTATTTCATCAGTGTAGCTGAGAGAGCTTTGATAGAATCAATTTCCGTTTTAAATCTCCCTAGAGAGGCATTCAAATCTCATAGGCTTACCTGGGTTGATTCCAATGAAGTCTCTTGAGTAACTCTCCTTGGGCCATATGCATGCAACTTTGTTTCTAGCTGAGATTCCACTGAGTTCATAGTTGGTTGAAATTGTTTTAAAGGGGGAAAACTTACTTAGATGACAAAACTCCAAATAACATCAAATTATGCTTTCTGAGGCATGAAGGACTGTGCCATGGTTTCCATTCTGTCTCTACTTTTGCTTCCTCAGAGATCAAGGCACAAGAGGGCAAAGCTTTCTGAGAAAGCACAAGGTGAAACTCTCTTCCCAGGACACCATATTCTCAGCAAAACATGGCGGCAAATTCCAGGGCAGACCTAGTAGTCTCCTGTTGAAAGTGAAAGAGAAATGGCATCACTTTGGTACATCCAGGGTCTTTCAGGGCGGTGCTTAAACACACCTGATTGGTAAGTTAATATACCTAGTGCAATCCAACCCTCTCAAGTGTAACTTAAATGTACATCTCTAATACAGTTAGGGAGCCCAGAGTGGTACAAAATATTAACATGTTTGAATTTACCCAGAGGGATCTAGGAAGAAGACTAAGCAATCTATTTTCAAAGAATGAGCCATCAAAAACCTTACAAAACCTTTACTCTGACATACATATGGTTGCTGTGAGTTGGAATCAATATAGTAACAATTATTTAATTGATATATAATGATTCCCAGTATGTAGACACTCGATTATCTTTCAGCTCATCATTTTTAGATTGATCTCTGATTTGAAGTGCTTTCTTTATCTTTTTTTTTCTGGGGGGAGTGGGGCATCACTGCCTTTGGTGGTCGTGGGCGCTACCCAGTGCTGCTCCTGAGAGCCGCCACTGGATTTGAACTGCCAAGCCCACGGACCGCAGTGCCCCACTCAACCACTTACGCCACCAGGCCTCAGCCCATTGAATGTGCTTTCTTATACCCATTATCTGCTCTTACTTGTGTTATTTATTAGACATCAAGCTCTTTTTATAAAAAGAAATGTGTCCTTATTACTGCTAGTCACTGCATCTAGGAGGTACAACAACAAATATTTTTGAAAACATATACAATCAACTATGAAATGGTGACTAATGAATGCCCATTCCTTGCCAGATATCAGGTATTGTGGATTGACTCATTAGCTGTAAAAATAATCCAATGGTGATAATAGCTAAAGTTGAGAAGAGATAAAAGGCAGAAGCTACTGGAGGGGGAGTTTAGGATACCAATAATTGAACACTTCAACTGATGAAAATCAATAGCTAGGGCTAGAAAACACACACTTTCTAATAATTTACTACTTATAAAGATGAAAATCATTAGCCAGCATTAGACTAGAACCAACAAACCAAAAATCAATAAGGAGATACTGATTGTGCATCCAAGTAAAATTAGATAGTCTACAACTTCAATATTCAAAATTATAATGGTCTACAACTTGAAATATTGAACTGCCAAAAGAATAAACAGATCTGTCTTGGAAAAAATTCAACCAAGTTGCTCCTTAGAGGCAAAGATGTTGAGAGTCCATGCCCATACTTAGGGCATGTTATCAGGAGAGACCCGTCCATGAAGAGAGACACCGTGCTTGGTGAAGTAGCAGGGCAGCAAGAAAGCAGAACATTGACAAGATGGATTGACATGGTATCTAGATAGATGTACCCAAACCAAAGAAGAATCATGAAGATGTCACGGGACCGGGCAGTGTTTCCTTCTGCTGTGCATAGGGCCCTTATGAGTCAGAGCCTACTAGATGGCACCTTACAACAACATGTCAATATTTTCTCTGTTTATCATGATGTAGGTTATTGGTCCAGTTGTAGGGTGTTTTTTTAGACTGAGGTGTCATCATATTGAAGATTGTAGTCTTTGATCTTCATTGGTAGGTACTTCAAATCCTCATGACTTTCAGCAAGAAAGGTTGTGTCATTTGCATGTTGCAGGTTGTTAATGCTTCTTTGTAAGAAAAGAATATGGGGAAGGTATCTAACCTTCTCTGATTCTACAAGGAAGAAAGAGAATCTAACTACTCAGTCCAAAGTGATTCTTTTGAAGCTGAAGTCAAACATGTCGCCACTCGTCAACTTTCTTCCTAATTCTGGCACCAGCCATAATTCTCATAGCACCCCTCTACTTCTCATCTGGGCACAATTCTTCATTGCAATCATCATCTATAATTCACAGACCATATTCAAAATTATAATCTTTATTAGGGAAGTTAATGGATTACAATTTTGGATCAGAAATACACAAGGTACAATTCTTTGATCAAGAAAGCCCCTTCCCAGCCATGTCCATAGAAAAATCTCTTTCTTATCTTTAGTTTCTGTCCTGTTTGTTACAAATTTCTTTGGGGACCATTGATAAATGCACCAAGGCTATATCAATTTTTAATAAGGTGCTCAGATCTAGTTCCTTGAGTCAGCAAACCAACCTCCCCTAATTTGGTATTTGGAGGCATTCCACTCTGTGAACCCTCTGCCAAAAGACACTCCGCTTTAATTGCTGGTGAAGCCCACTGCTCGGACTTCTACAATGGTGCCTGTTTTTCCTCCTCTCTCACTCCCTTTTTGCTTCTTTTGGAGTCAAAGATTCAATGAACTGAAATCGTGGAGTCTATAGGACATGCACTATTCCTGGCTCTTCTTTTTTGAAATCTCTTTTCTGCTTCTGAGATAACTGATTTTACAAACAGCAGAATGTTAAAATTGACCAATGACCACATTGGAATGCAAGTTTTTACAATCATAATTAATGCTATTAAACACTCTCAGTTGAATCATATAATTTTATCAGCATCTTCTACTTTTTCTTACCCAGACACATCAAGAACAAGTTATGTGGAATCAGTTACAAGAACTAATATAAAAAGACTGCATCAAATAATTCACAGCACCATGGGCTTCTTGCAATTCAGATACCATGTTCTTTTTATATCCCAGATGCTTAGATTATTTGCTCAACATAGATATTGAAATAATATGGTAAAAAGATACAACTCTGACCCACATTTTTTATAATTTTGAAGTATTCATTATCCCTTGTTTCGTTCTAACACCTGCTTCTGTTCTATGCATAAGTTCTATGTGAACAAAATTAATTGTTCAGGTATCCCTTATATTTACAATAGTACCCATAATGTGTAATGAGCCATACAAATGCCTTAGTCAAGAAAATATAAGAAAGTGTCTTGCACAGTAAACAACAACAGCAAGAAGTAAGTATCTTTCTGGTATCTCTGTTTTCAGCTAGAAGCCATATGACGTCAGCAATGAACACATCCTCTTTTGAAGTCAATGTAAATTTCTGTCAGTTCCCTGTAGATATACTCTAACAGGTATTTTGCACTTATCTCCAGGAAAATTTTACTTGAACATGATATCAATGATATCATGCAATACCACATATACGCATGTATAAGCCAGCCAGATTATCAGTCGAGGCACCTAACTTTACCACAAAAACTGCAAAAGAAAAATTTGGCTTATACTTGAGAGTATACAGAATTTCTCCTTTACGTTGGATCAAGTTTCTCTGAAACGGGTTCCAATATACATCTCTTTTATTCAATTGGTTAGGTAACTGTCTTTCAAATTTCTTGCAAAAGACAAGTATCACCTTTAGCAGTCAATGGGTTTGTTGATATATCTGAATGGATATTTTCTCAAATACCAAAGCCAAGAATTTTGCTACTGCTTCCTTCATTGCCATCGGTTCTTGATCATGTGATACCTGTTGAAATGGTTGATCACTGGACAATTCGTTTTAGCACAGTGACTGTAAGCATTCAAGCCATCCTTTCTTGATGCTTTCTGCCTTATGCAATACCTAGCTTATAAAATAGTTCACTATTTCAACCAAGGGCTCCTGTCTTTCTTTATTTTTTTCAACCAAGTAGGTTTTGCCTCTGTAGTTTTCAAACTCCAGGTATTTGAGTAAACCATCAAAATTTTATTTATTTATTATTTACTTATTTGCTCTTCTGATGTATTTTTATAATTGATTATTAATTGGAGATTAGTTCATATATCATTTCATCATTTAATCACATCAAGCAGCATTTCACAATTGCTACCACTATCAATTTCCAACTATTCTTGTTACTGGACTCCTTGAAATTGTCTCCCTTTTATTCCCCCTTTCATTATTATCCCCCATCCCAACCTCCATTGTAATTTTTATTCTACTTGCTATCCCTATAGGTTCATCAATTGTGGGTTTCATTTACTGAAAAACAGGAAAACATGCTGTGTTAGTCTGGGTAGACTAGAGAAACAAATCCACAGACATTCATATGTGTATAAGAAGGAGGTTTATATGCAAGAAAAATTGAACATTTAAAAACATCACAGCCCAGTCCAGTCCAGGGTTATAAGTCTGATATTAGCCCATATGTCTGATACCAGTCTATAAAGTCTTCTTCAGGCTCACGAAATACATGCAATGAACCAGAATAATCACAGGCTAGTGGGTATGGAGCCTTGTGTATCCAGTGGTGATGAAAGCATTTCAGTGCTAGCAGGGCCCTCTTTGTTACTTCTCAAGTGTCTCATAACTGGTAGAAGAATCTACTTGGCTTTTCCAACTTTAGAGGTCTGGTTCCATTTGGGTAAGCCTATGTGGCTTCTCCTCCGGGAATCATCCTTGTGTCTTGTCAGTAGAGCATCTCCAAGGGACTGAGTTGAGTGAAATAGTGTTTCCCACCTCCAAGAAGGAATGACCACATTTCCAGAATTCTCGGGAGAAGGTCATGCCCTCACAGAGGTTCCATTGACTATCTCCAAATTGAGAGGCTAGACTCCACCCCTACACTCAATCCTCAAATTGACATCGGATTAGGTGATTGCCACACATACAACATAACTTTAAGAGGGTGACCCCCAGTAACATGACACCTCTGACATAAACCTTAAAAAAAAAACAAAGCAAAGCACAACAAAAATACAGAAAATATTGAAAACCAGATCAGGTTTCGAATACATCAAAGAAGGGGGTGAGGATCAACTGATAAGCTTTAACTGTTCATCAGGTTTTATTATAACATTTTTACGTGGTCTTCTCAAGCTAGCCTTGAAAATCTTCTCTTCAACTCTTTTGATTCATCATTTCCATTGATTTAGCTATTCTATATTAAAGAGCAAGTTTCTTCTAGAATCCATTTTGGCTTTTTCCTCTATGTTTTTAATGGTGCTTTGGTTTCTTCATGTATGATATCCTTGATGCTATCCCACAACTCATCTAGTTTGGGGTACTAGTGTTTAATGCATCACATCTATTCTTGATATGGTCTCTAAACCACATATCACACATGCAAGGTCATGCAACCAATTTTAGTTTTCCTTAGTTTTAGTTTGAACTCTCACACAAACAATGAGTAGTTTATTTTAGAGTTGATCCCTGGTCTTATCCTGACTGACGTTAATTGATGTCCCCATCACTTCTGGCTACAAAAGTTGACAGTCACCATTTATGTTGTTAAATGTATTTCCAAAGAATGGTCTTATAAATTGTCATCATGTACTCTCTTACATAAGCTCTATCATTAAGACCACATTGTCCAAATATCAATCCTTCTACTTTGTTAACAACTTTCACATTTCAATTACCAGTAATTATCAATGATCTTGGTTAGTGTTTTAATTAATTTTACAATGCTGAAGGTAGTAGAAATGTGGAAATTAAATTTTTGCATTGGTGATCAGTGAATACATTTTAATTATAATCATATTAATGATTATTTAAGCACCTGGATATTACATGATCACTGACATTATACTTCAGCAGAGATCTTTAAATATTCTTTCAACAATGAATGTAATGTCATTACTCTTTAACTGATCATTGCTGACGTAGTAGACCAATGGCTGTGATATTTCAAATGGACCATACTGATCCACTTAAGCTCAATAAATGCCTAAGATATGTGTTTTATTGCACTTAGTTTATTTTTTAATATTTTCAATTTTCTGAGATTCATACTTTGTACACTCATATTCCAATTATTAATGACCATGGAAGTAATGATCAAGAAATGACTTGTGCTTTAGGTAAATCTGTTACTAAAAAATCTCTTTAAATTGTCTTTTAAAAGTAAGATAGACTAAGGTGCTCCTGACTGAGACCATGGTACAGTCAATTGGCACACATGCGTGCAACTCTGGGCAATGAGTAAGGAAGACCAGACAAGAACAAATACTTTTAAATTATAGTGTTGGCAATACTATTATAAATTATAGTGTTGACAAGTTGAATAAGTCAGAAGAACAAAAAAAAAATCTATCTTATAAGAAGTTTGGTTTGAATGCTTCTTAGAAGCAAGACTGTAGAGGAATGAGTTCTTTTTTTAATTTAAGATATTTATTTAGCATCATGACCAGACTATTACATTTAGCAATCAACAGCATGGGGGCCAAAAAAAAAAAGTAAGAAAAACTACTTTAAAATCCCTTGTTGGAATGCTTTACACTTTCCACGGAACAGAAACTAAAATAACCTGTTATACAATTAGTCACAAATATAGTCCTCAAGTTCTTTTGCCTATACACATCAGTATTGTCTAAAACATGTTTTCTTTGTAGCAGCTAGGCCCTGCCACTACTGTGCTTGGCTGAGTTCACAAATCTGTTATACCTGTAGCTCCCCTGTCACTTCTCTGGCTCTCCTCTCCTGCTAAATTTTGTTTCCTGGTACTTATTTAAATATTTTCTGCCACTGCCATACCTACTGCTACAGTTTGCGTCGCCATAGGCCACCTTGGTTTAGTGGTTTCACAAAGTATTGACTTCCACCAATGTAAAGGCCAGGGCCTATGGCTCCAAAGTACTCTCCCTCCATTGGTCCAAAATTGGAAGATTGGCCGTTGTAATTGCCAAAATCATTGTAGCTTCCACCACCCCCAAAGTTGTTTCTATGATTACCAAATCCATGGTAACTATCCCCACAGCAGCCACATCCACCATCACTGCGCCTGCCACCGTGGCCACCCTGCCCACTGACGTTTCCGCCCCGACCAAAGTCATCATTCCCACCAAAACCACCACCTCAGCCACCACCGAAGTTTCTAGAACTGCTTCGACCTCTTCGGCTGGAAAAGGCACTGGCCATCTCTTGCTTCAGTGGGGCTTTTTGAACGTCACAGTTATGGCCATTCACAGCATGATATTTCTGAATGACAATTTTATCTATGGCGTCATGGTCATCAAAAGTCATGAAAGCAAAGCCTCTTTTCTAGCCACTGTCATGATTTCAGTCACTTCGATTTTCCCACATTGCTTAAAATAATCTTGTACATGGTGCTCTTCGGCGTCTTCTTTGATGCCACCAACAACGATCTTTTTCACCGGTAAATGGGCCCCTGGCGTTTGCGAGCCTTCTCACAAGACTGCCCTCTTTGGTTCCACAACGCTTCCATCACCACGTGCGGCTACGCATTCACGGCTGAGTCCCCCTCCTCCACAGTGGAGTAGGTGACAAATCAAAAGCCTCTGGGGCGCTGGGTGTTCGGATCTCTCATCACCACATAGTGCGTAAGCGTCCTCCATTGCTCAAAATGGCTCTGCCGACCCTCATCTCTTGTTTCACATCTCCATCCTCTTATAATGTGTTTCCGCAGCTGTGCGGCCTCTTGAGGAGACTAACTTAGACATCACGTTGGTGTGGAGAAAAAGCCCGAACGATGCTTCCTCAGTGACATCCACAAGCAGAAAGGAGTGAGGAATTGAGTCCTTATCATGTGTTTGGACATGGGATCAGGGAGGCACATTCCCTCGAAAATGATATCATGCCTGATAAAGTAATAGGTCAACAAAAAACAAACAAACAAACTCCAAAACCAAGCCAAGAAGATTCCCCAATAGATGAATTATTGACATAAGGACTGCAACTATTGGCTAAAACTTGCCAGGGTTATAGGGAACATGTAGGACCGGATAGTATTTCTTTGTTTTCCCTAGGGTTTTTTGAGTTAAAACAAACTCAAGGGCACCTATAACAAAAACATGGGGGATATGTTGCCAGGGAATGTGACTCTATTTAGTATGTTCTTAGTCATTGCCATTACATTCTGTCAACTCTGACTCAGGAATCCTCAGGTTAGAACTTTACTTATAAAAATGCTTGTTTCTCCTTTGAGAATCTGAAAAGCAATCTTGAGTTATCTCACTCGAGAGACTAGAACATGTCAATTAAAGCACAGCTGTACAATAGACAGTTTTTCAAGGAAAATTATAGACTGTTTTGGGATGGAGTTAAATTCATGATAAAAAGAAGTTTATCACATTCTATCATAGATGGTATATGATAGACTCCATCTATAAATGCTATCTGGGAACTATGGAAGATTGAGGCTGAAACATCCCTCTCCTATCAAACATCCCTCTCCTATCAAACAACTTATTTCCAACAACTTGGCCCTTTTTCAGTACTTCCTTTTTGCCTTCTAGAACAGAAAATCAATTTGGAGTCCTCTAGTTTACCAGCATTGAGTCAAGATGATTCTACAATTTTGGCATGCTTTCCCATTTCATCAGAAAAACACTGAGACATGAGAGTGTGTATATAGCAGCAACTAGCCCCTTTGTGCTAATATCTGTGAATTCTTAAGAAATGGAAGTCTCAGAAGGGAGTCACTGGCCAAGCCACAACAGAGTACAACCAGTTGTGATAACCAAGAGAGCTTTAAAATCAATATGCACTTCATTTAGAGAAATTATGTATATGTGCATTAATAAGTACTCACCCCCAAAAGTCATATCACACCCACTTATGGCTATCCCAAAATTTCAGCTATAGATATTCAAGTCAGCAGGAGCACATATTTAGGAAGTGCATGATTTAGCATCGATTCCAAATAACTAGAAATGGTTTCTTTCTTCCTCTCTTTCCATTTAGTTGACAGGTTTAATAAGCTGGCTGCGTCTGCAGTCAGTTCCATCAGAAAGCATGGATCAAAGAGCAAGAAACAAAATATTTTCGTGTCTAGCCAGGAGGACATCTCTGGGGAAATCTGCTAAAGTAGAAAACGTCTTTAAATATTACTGCAATATATCAACTCGCTTAAGGTGATCGAAGCATGTTAATTAAGTTTCCACACAGACCTATGGAACCAGCATTGTAAGATAGCACTAGAGACATCTTTGGGAAGATATGAAAGAGTCTCTTTGGCAGATCAACGTTGACATAACCACTCATATATCTCAAACACAAAGACAAATGACACAGAGTTCGTTTCTACTCATAGTGACCCTACAAGGCAGAATAGAACTGCTCCCTAGAGTCTCCAGCGCTGTAACTTTTTAAGCCACAGTGTTTCCAATTGCTTCATGTGCATGTGAAAATTGGGCATCAATAAAGAAGACCAAAGGAGAATCGATGAGTTTGAATCAAAGTGCTGACAAAGAATATTTAAAATACCTCCCTCATCTCAATGCCATCAGGGGATTCCAACTCCTAGCAATGTTCTAGGACAAAGGAGAACTGCCTCTGTAGATCTGTACAGGAATAGGAAGCACTGTCTTTCTCCCTCAGAACAAATGGAGTTTTCAAAAAACAAACAAATCTGTCTCAGAAGAACAATCAGAATGCTCCCTAGAAGCAAGGATGGCAAGACTTTCTATCGCCATATATTGAACACGTTGTCAGAAAAGAACAGTCCCTAGAAGAAAAAAAAAGAAAAGAAAACCAAACCAAAACAAAACCTTATGCTTGGTAAAGTAGACTATTGAGAAGATAAACTACAATCACGTCAAACATTTGAACGATTTTGCGGATGGCGCAAGAGCAGGCGGTGTTTGTTCTGTTGTACATGGTGTTGCTATGAGTTGTTAATTAAGGACTTAATGGCACCTAACAACAATAATAATTCTTTAAGGGAATAGAAATACTCATCTTCTCCTAAGGATTGACTGATGGTGGGGACTGCTGACTTTGCATTGAGAGCCCAACATGGAGCTCCGTGTGTCACTGGGGCTCTGCGTGCATACACTTAGACATAAGACACTGACATAATTCTCTCACTGCCCATGGAGCCGATTCTGACTCAGAGCGACCCTGCACCACAGGGTAGTGCTCCCCTTGTGTCTGAGATCGTAACTCTGTAGGGGAGTAGAAAGCCTTCTATCTCCCTGAGGAGTGGCTGATGGCTTCCAACCGCTAATCCTGCAGCTAGCTTTCCATCCCTTACATCACTATTTATTTTCCCTCCCACCATCTGTTTCTAGTGTCGTGGAGAAACATTAAGGAAGTCCCATCTTGGCACATGACTGCCAGTCTCTAAAATATGAAGGAGATCATAAAACTGATAAGGGAATATCAAGAATACAATGGGAAAAAACTATAGAATATGAAACAGGTGGAGGAATAGTCTGATGGGAGTCACTCATACCATCTATCTTAATGTGTTAGGGCTACCATAACAAAAGACCAAGAATCGAGTGACTTACAATAATATAAATTGTCTTCTCAAATTCTGAAGGTTCGTTCAAATAGATGTATAAGCCAGGCCATAGTCTTTCTTTGTAGACTTGAGGGTAAGATTCTTTCTAGTCCCTTTTAGCTTCTGGTAGCCTAAAACCTTTCTTGGCTTGTAAATATACACATCTTCACATAGCTACTCTTCCTCTGATTGTTCTGTCTTTTTCTGTCTTTCATTTCTGTCTTTTTTTTTTTAATTAGGCATCACTGGCCTCTGGTAGGAGTGGGAGGACCAGCCTTGCTGCTGCTGGATTTGAACCGCCATCCCAGTCAGCCGCAGTCCCACACTCAACCACTACGCTACCAGGAATCAGCCTCATTTCTCTTTTGAGTAATTACTCAGATTGGTTTAGGATCTACACAATTGTAGGATAAACTCATGCTATTTTAATTGTAAATGTTTTTAAAGTACCTGTTTACAAACAAGATCATATTCACAGGCAGCAGGTGCTGGGAATTCAACACCTCAAAATCCAATACATGGTAACCTCTTATACTGAAAGGTCTTTTAAAAAATAAATCATTTTATTGGGGGCTCATACAGCTTTTATCACAATACACATATACATTGTATCAAGCACATTTGTACATTTGTTGCCATCATCATTTTCAAACCATTTTTCCTTTCTACTTGAGTCTTTGTTATCAGCTCCCCATTTTCCCCTCCCACCTCTACCCTCCTTTTCTCATGAACCCTAGAAAATTCATAGATTTTTTTCATGTCTTACCCTGACCAATGCCCCCCTTCACCCACTTTTCTGTTGTCCAGCCCTCTGAGAGGGAGTTATAGGTAGATCATTGTGATTGGTTCTCCCTATCTCCTCCCACTTTCCCCTTCCCCTCCTGGTATGGCTACTATCAATATTGGTCCTGTGGGGTTATCTGTCCTGGATTCTATGTGCTTCCATCTCTTGTCTGTACTCATGTACATGCGATGGTCCAGCCAGATTTGTAAGGTAGAATTGCGGTCATGATAGTGATGAGGGGTACTGAATAGTCTTTAGCAGTATAGAGATCACTGAACTCTGAGTAGTGTAATCAATCACTCTGTTTGGAGAGATTAATGAATAGGGTAAATTCTTTCTCAATATTTATGAAAACTGATAGATTTAGGGACATCTAAATTGCTTGATTCCTAATGCTTCTCTTGATTTAAGAATCATCTCTAACTGAATAATTTCCTTGTCTCGGCTTCTATTTAATCTCAATATTTTCACATGAATATTTATTTAAATATTTGTACTTGAAATATTTTCAAATATTTATAAAGGATTCTGGTGATATTGCAGTGAATGAGACCTATGTGGGCTTTTTATTTTTACAAACGTCTTTTAGTGTTTTCTAGAGCTCTTTATTTTTCAAGACTGGTTTTTCCCGCCTTCATGAGAAAGACATGAAAAGTTACAGTCTAGAAAACCCAGAGGGACATATCTCTCCTTTCCACAGGGTCGCTATGAGTCAGAATCGACTGGGTGGCAGTGAGTTCATTTAGTAATCCTGCCAAGCAAGATGTCCTTCTATTCCGGCCAGACATCACGTCCAAAGTATGTGAGATGGAACCCTGCCAACCTTGCTTCTAAGGAGCCTTCTGGCTGTGCGTCTTCCAAGACAATTCTGTTTGGTTTTTTGGCATATTCTTTACCAGCACCATAATTCAAATCATGCTTGGTACAGCAGAGGGCCATAAACAAGGAGGATGGCCTTCCACGAGATGGACTGATACAGTGACTGAAGCAAAGGGCTTACACATGAAAACAATTTCGAGGATGGTGCAGAAACAAGCAGCATTTCGTTCTGCCATTGACAGGGTAGCTATAAGTCTGAACCAACTGGACAGCACTACAACAGCAACGATTCTTGGGGATGGGCTCTTATGGATATGAAAATGTTCTGACTAAGATTGATTATTAAAATTTCTTTATGGAAGTTTCTTTGTCCTCCTTCCTGGATTGTAGTCCAGATGGTTTAGCTGAGATTGGTTCTCTTCTTTTGTGTGAGGTATTTCGTTTTTGTTGAACTTTTATTATTTGGATGGGCGAGCTACGTTTCTGATCACCCAGACAAAGATTTGGTGCCAGATGGCCTGGATTGAATCTAACTCAAAGTGTAATAAGTTATGTGTCTTTGGATAGATCATTAAATAGCTCTGCCTCAATTTTTCTTTTTATAAAAATAGGGCTAAAATAATATTTTCCTTCATAGTATTATGATAACTCAGTGATAAACATCACAGAGAAATTCCTTTTTGCAAGATGTTCACTTTGGGGAATGTCAAAAGATCCTACAGTTCCTTTGTCGTGGACTCAAATGCTTGGCTCATTTTGCCTGATATGTGGAGACATTTTAATTTGTAGCTAACTATTCCCAAATCTTCATCCCCAGCTAATGATTTCTGCTGGTGTAATGGTTAAACAATTGGCTGCTAGAACTGGTCAATTTGAACCAAATAGTCACTTGAGGCCTAGGGATAACTGAGGATAGTGCAGGGCCAGGCAGCAGTTCTTTCTGTTGTGCAGAAGGTCGCTATGGGCCAGAACACATTCTATGACACCTCCTCACAGCCACGAGAACAGCTGCTCTGCAATAGAAAGACATGATCTGCTTTTGCAGAGAATTTTTTCTTTTGGTTTGGTTGTTTAAGAGCTTTTGAACTGATTAGGTTTCATTGCTTTGACCTATAAGATCACTGGGAGTCAGAATTAATTAGACAGAAGTCAAAAAATAATTTAAGAAAAGAAATATCATAAGGATCCTAATAGTAAATAGATAATCAATAAAAATATTTCTTAAAACTGGAATTCTTCTATCCAAATTTGATCATGACAGATTTGGACTCTAACTCACCAGAAAAAATGTCCCTGCCCTCTCATGGGTATCGGAGGAAGAACACATATAAGAAGAAACAGTCCTGGGGGTATTTATCATCAAATGGTTACAATGAAATGTAATTACTATCTGCAAACAGTTTGAAAACACCAGCTGCTTCCAGGGAGAAAGACAAGGTTTTCTACTCCCTTCAAGAGTTACTGTCTCAGAAACTCATAGGCAGTAATACTCTGTCCTATACAGTTGCTAAAATTCAGTAATGACTCAACATCAGTAAGTTTGGTGTTTTTTGATTTATAGAGACTGGGGCGATTTCAATTAAATTTCACAGTGTTGTGATACGATGATGTTGAGTTAATTTCAGGTCTTATGGCTGCGTGTGACAAGAAGCTTTCCTGTAGAGCTTCCTAAGATAAAATCTTTACAAGAGCAGATTCCCAGGCCTTTGAATTCAAAGATGAACGACCAGGGTGAGCCGGAGAAGGCAAGCAAATCTTATGGTCTTGTGCAACTGCAGCAAGAGGACAAAGCACTCCCTCTGGCTGAGCTGAGGAGGTCAAAGGCTTAAATAAATGAAAAATTGTTAAACTTTTATCTTAAAAAAATGTCTATTGTGACTACAAGTTTTAAGCATTAACTATAAAAATTGATATCTATGATATGTGCATACTTCAAAAATTCATGGAAAGTTGAGTTAAGATATACTAAAACCTAGGGATTTCTTAAAAGCATACATGTATATATATAATCATTATAAGTTGCATGAAGGCTGAGCAATTAAAAAGTCCCAAATTAAGATACTCTTCTTAAGAACTAGAGACTGGGCTGAGCCCTGGTGGCATAAATGGTTGAGTGCGGGACTGTAGCCCACGGGCTTGGCGGTTCAAATCCAGCGGCAGCTCTCAGGAGCAGCACTGGTTAGTGCCCACGACCACCAGAGGCAGTGATGCCCATTAAAAAAAAAAAGAACTAGAGACTCTTTCAGGATCATGATAGTATGTAACTTTTTCTTTTTTTCAATTGAGTGGTGTTATATCTTTCAATTAGTTATAATGTCATGCTAATAATTCTGTACCTATCAGCTCTCAGAATTTTCTACCTTTCAGATCTCTCTTTCCACATTCAATTCCTAGAAATACTTTATTTCAAATACTTGTAAATCTTGCAAATCATATGAATAATCAATGAGGACATTTTTGGTGGTACCTGATTGAATAGAAGATGATGGTTTCCCAATGAGCAGCTCCCTCACCCTCTTCAAATCCTTTCCTGTCCCCACCCCTCCCCGTGGCAATCCAATCAGGTATAGGAGGTTATTTATCCATGATGTTTATGTAACAATCAGTCAGATTATGTTTTGTCCTTGTGCTAAAGCCCCAAACCCAATGTCATTGAGTCAATTAACAGCCATGGTTACCCGACAGGCAGGGTTATACCATAGGGATTCCAAGCTGCTTTCTTTACGAGAGAAGAACATAGCTTTCTTCCAATGCATATACTTGTGATTTGAAAAAACTGATGTCATTTTGGATCCTCCTTATAAGATTGAATAAAGAATAAATGCTACATAACTCTTTTATCATTAGATGAAAAGAATTGGTGGGACAACTCCTATAAGGTTTTAGAAGACTATATAGATTTGTGAGTATTCATTGGGAAGTACTTCCTAAAATACAACCCTAAAACCAGCAGTATATAAATTATTAAATATTACATAACTATATATATATATAAATACACACACACATAATCTTTTCCCCTGAATAACTGGTTATTTTCTTTCTATTCTATAGTACATCTTCTCTTTCTTGCCATTGTTCTTTGGACATAAACTCTCTAAAATAGAACTCTCATTGAAGGAGACATTCATTATTTATTTCGATGATTTATAAAGTGCTATTCTTTGTGGTAACTACTCACTGAATTTTAAAATTAAACATAAATTACCTAAGTTACTCTCAATGGGCAACATTTCACAAACTGCTTCCCATCACGGGTAATATATTGGCCTGGCAAGCTTCTGGAAATAGGAAAAAATTACCAATGAACTAAAGCCAAATAAATCAAATATATATGCTTTGCATTGGATCCCAGTAAAAGCAGGCTCCGACAGGAATTGCAGAGGTGAATGCCCAGACTCCCTTTCAGTAGCTGTGGTCATTTATTATCCTTTTCATATGTGTGTTTGTGTGTATATACATATATCTCTGAAACTGAGAGAATTTTAGCAATCATCTTTCCCAACTATAGTCTCTGACTACCAGATTCACTTTTTTTTTTGTTTTGGGGGCGGCACTGCCCTCTGGTGGTGGGAGTAGGAGGCTCAGCCTTGCTGCTGGATTTGAACCTCCAACCCAGTGGGCCGCAGTCCCGCGCACAAGCTCTGCGCCACCGGGACTCAGCCCAGATTCACTTTCAACAGAACATATGAAGACCACACTTTACCACCCATTTTAGAGTGATTGCTCAAAGATTTCCCACTAATTTATGTGTCTAGAAAAGCTAAGTAAAATACATGTAACAACTACTCTGAGTCATTCTTCAACAGACAATGGGACTATGATACCAGAGAGAAGGTAAATGCGGTGACTCCTATACCTTGCCAGGTTGTCTGCTTGTAATCACTTTCCAGATTACAATCAAAGGAGAAGGACCCCAACTAGGTAGGAAAGACTGGTTTTCCTATTCTAGTTATAGTAGAGAGAATATATAATGTGGTAGTCTGGATTGACTTGAGACACTCATAGGTGTGATAAGAAAGAGCTTTATATTAAATAACAATTTCATATTGAGAAAACATCCCAGGCCAGTCCAAATCAAGCTCATAAGTCTGATATTAGAGCATGTGTCCTACACTACTCCATAATTCCTCTTTAGACCCATGTAGCACATAAAACGATGCCAAATGCAGGAAGATTGCAGACAGGTGCGTAGAAAGTTTTGTAGAGCATCTTAAAGCTGGTGCGGGTTCCACAAGTCTCCTCCAGCTCTTGGAGTGTCTCAACAGCAGGAAGGAAAAGGCAGGCAGAGTGGATCTGGCCAAAGGGAGCTCTCTATCTCTGTGGTGCCTCCAAATTAGGGCCTCAAGCTGAAATCTGATTGAACGTTTAAACTTCACCCTTCACTCTTAATACCCTCAATTGACAGGAGATTATGTAACTGCCACATATAATCTGTGCCACAGTTATAAAAGAATGTCACATAGAGTGTTTTGGAAATCTGAATATGAAACCTTTGAATGGGTGATTGCTCAGTAAACTAGACAGCACTGGGTGACAATTTATGTAAAATGATAAATAACTCAAAGGTTAATTTACCATACATACTCAAGCATAAGCTGACCCAAATATCAACCAAGGCACCTAATTTTATGACAAAACGGCATTAAAAATGAACACAACTTGGTTTATACTCAAGTGTACACGATAACCGTACCCAGACATCAAATAAGGCTGTGAGAAAACTGTACTTCAACCAACTAGCATGTATATGGTATAGAAAAACTGATTTTATGGTAACCCAAACAAAGCATACAAAAACCAAAATCACAGTGTCTCTGAAAACTTCAATGTCCAAGAGATACAAACATGGCCCAATCACGCACATTCTTCCCATTAGTGTTTGAACTCATTGTTGCAGCCACTCATTGAGCATCTTTGCTCTATTTTTTTCCTGATCCTCTACTTTACCAGCATACATTATATCAACAAGTAAGGACTTTTTCGGGACATGATTTTTGGTTTACCTGAAATGTTGGCTCAATAAGCATCACATTCCATTGAGTTAATTCTGACTCATGCGCATCTCACATGTCTCAGAGTAGACCTGTACTCCTTAGGGTTTTCAGTTACTCACTTTTGGAAGCAGATGATCAGGCTTTTCTTGCGAGGACACACTAGGTGGGTACAACCCTCCATCTTTTAATTATCAGCTCTGGATACTATCAGGAAACCTTAGCCTCAACAAGCAGGCTCAATAAACAAATCTCTATATAAAAACTAGACGAGTATGTAGTGAGCTAGATGAGATAAAGAGATACACAGAAAGATAAAGATAAATAAAATGATGATGTGCTTACATACCATCTATATGAAAAGCTATTTCATCATGGGTAATGTGGAATGACATTAAGGAATTTATAATATTGTAGAGAAAACCTGTCCTACTAAATTCCAATGCAAAATAATTAAATTTTATAATCCCATAATTTAAAGGGAATTTCCACATAATCTATTTAATGAATCAAACTAAGAAATAAAAGAAAGCTTACTTCCAAAATATAAGTAGGTGTTTTTTTATTGAAATAAGAAACATATAAGTTTAAAATCAGGTAAGGGGTGTGTATATCAGGATTGTATCCTTTCACCACACTTATTCAATCTACATGGTACAAATAATACATGAAGTTGGACTATAGGAAGAAAACTGTAGCATCAGTATT
This sequence comes from Nesogale talazaci, assembly GCA_004026705.1. Classification (NCBI taxonomy): domain Eukaryota; kingdom Metazoa; phylum Chordata; class Mammalia; order Afrosoricida; family Tenrecidae; genus Nesogale; species Nesogale talazaci. Next base: position 74,541 of record PVJH01003011.1, on the reverse strand, counting down.
GAAGAAGCAATTAAGAAGAGCACTTATTAAAAATCTCTGATATGCAGATGATGTTGTCTTGCTAAAAGTGAGGATACATTGAAGATTTTTTCTAATTAGAGTGCAACCATTAGTAAGGAATATAACTCACTGGAAAGAAAACCAAAATCCATATAACTGGACCAAAAGACAACATTATGATGTATGCAACTTTCCTCTAGTTCTTAAATGCTTCCTCCCCTTGCACTATCATGATTCTAATACTACCTTACAAATCCAGCTCGACCAGGGGATGTACACAGGTATAGGTAGGAGCCAGCAACATAGGGGATTCAGGATGGATGATCTCTCGAAGACCATTGGTGAGAATGGTGATACCAGCAGGGTGGAGGGAAGGTGGATTAGAAAGGGGAAATTAATTGCAGGGATTATATAACCATCTTCCTGGGGAATAGACAACAGGAAGCAGGTGAAGGGACATATCAGACAGTATACGATATGACAAAATAATAATAATTTGTAAATTATTAAGGGTTCATGGGGGAGCAAGAGAGGGGCAGGAGGGGAAATATGGGGAGCTGATACCGGAGGCCTAAGTAGAAGCAGGATGTTTCAAGAATGATGATGGTGACAAATGTGCAAAGTGGTCTGCATAAAATTGATGTATATATTGATGGTGGTAAGAGTTGTTTGCATGAGCCCCCAATAAAATGATTCAAAAAATCACGTTTATAGAAATTTTGACACCCAGCAAGGTATACGTCTTCTGATCTTCCTGTTCTAGTATTAAAAAATGAACATGTGTTAGGACCCAGATATGGCCCCGGGGAATCATGCTCCTATTTCCCACACAAACCCATCCACTTGTATTTTTGGCTTCCCCTTCTAGACTCTAGCTTCTGTCAAATGGATTGTCCTTTCTTTGCCATGAAAAATGATTCATGTTATGCAGCTTTGTCATTCTACTTCCTATACCTAAAATATCAGGAGCCAGGATGAAGTCATTTTGAATTATACCTGGTCCTTGTAGGCCATGTTGCAGTGTTTGCTCTAACAATTCCCTAGCAACTCATGAAGATTTCCTGTGACTCTAATGGAGGTTTGCACAGTAGCCACTCACCTATTCTCTTAAAGACAGCATCCTTCAATCAAGAGGAGAGGGTTACAATGCCGTGATACTCCACTCTTAATTTTTTTGCAAGACTTCCCCAAACCTAGTGGAACTGACCTAGTATGCCTATACAATATTGAAACATTTTAGTTAGGTGAGAAGCACAGACTTTACTCTTCATAAGATCTTGACAAATAATCTTAAAGACATATCCATGAATTGCTCTTGATCAGAACCCACAGGATCATAGGGTCCATAGGGTCACTCTGAATGTGAACTCTTTCTGGAGCCATTTCTTACTTTTCTAACGCTTTGCCACATGCAGACATTTGGGCTGAGAGTTTCATTTTCCAACTTCGAAACTTTGGATTGGAAATGTTTCCTCTAAATTTTACTTGAAATCTAAATTGCTTCTTTTTCAGGATTTCTTTCTTTATAATGCTATTATCAGCACTTAAAAGAAACCAGCTGACACATTCAGCTTTTGGACTAGGAAGCACTGTTTCATATCCACCAAACTTGTTCTCAAGCAGTATCCGCCATCCCATCACTACATCAAAGACCTGCTACCTCTCACACTCTTCTACTAATTTCCTCTTTGCTGTTCACCCTTTACTGGGAGCTTCTCATGGCCCTGTGTTTGAGGTTTTTTTTAGGATTTTATCCCATCTTAGCGTTGCTTAAAATCATAAAATTTTATTATATCTCAAGACTGTCAATTGATTAGGTTGTCTTTTTTTCTTTCTATGGGGCTAGCTAAAGTGTCAGGAAGAATGGCAGTATAATGGCCCTGGCAGGTGGTGTTAGTTAGCTATCTGCTGGGTGGTAGCTCACCTGGCGCTGTCAGTTTTCAGTCTTAGTTATCTTTCACATGGGCCTCGCCACATACCTATTTGGGCTTCCTGACATATTCTATCATATCTAAATTATTTCTTCCTTTAGCATTGTGAGACAGAGATTCTGACCAGTTATTTTAGCAAATACAGCTTTAATGAATAGCAGCTGTGTGTCAGAAACTGTGGCAGATTTATGGACATAAAGCATCAAGTAATATATAATGTTTGCTTTGAAAGAATTTATGCCTACTGGAAATGTGAATGATTATAGTAGAAATTATATATTGGAAAACTAAAGTTCAAAAATGTTACATAAATTACTCATCATGTAAGAGCCGATTCAATATTGAGCCCAAATCTGTCTAAGTTGAAAAGCTGTGCTTTTATTCAAGTACCACAGCATATTTGTAAAGTTAATATATGTGTCCAGATCCAAAATAATGAAGATTTATAAGTGAGAAATAAAAGAAAAGTAAAATGCAAAAATATTGTACAGTTAAAATAGAGAAGACTTAATAGCTACTTAGATGAGGGGGATAAAGCAAGAAAAGAATCAAATATGTTTGATTAAAGGACTAAAGTTATAGAAACAAGATGCAGGGCTGGCAAGACATTATGTTTGAGAGACCAATGGAACACATAGATGTTAAATCACATAAGTTTAAAAGTCTGTTTTAACATCTGTTAAAAGTATTATGAGCACCTTGTGATTTTCTAGTATGGGACAGCTGACTAAGAAACCACATCCCTAACTCCAATGAGCTAATATTTAAGGGACACACACCATCCTGCAAGCACTTCAAAGTTACTTCTATAAAAGGGAGCAAAGAAAATGAAAAGTGAAACTGAGAGGATTAACTATATATAAGTAGACACTATACAAGGGCATGAAGGCAATTGCGAAGGTAAAGAAAGGGGAAAAAAAGACAGCCATAAACATATCATGATGAGAATATAAAGAAGTATAGTGAGAAAAATCCAAGAAGCAGAAAGAAAACCAGCCAGAGAAGTTAATATCTACTGCCATTGGGTCGATTTTGATTCAGAGAGACTTTATATAGAGTTTCTGAAGCTTTAAAATATTATACGATGACATAGTCTCAAGAATATCATTCCTATCCTAGAACAGAGATAGCTTAATGGAAGGGGAGTGAGGGCGTCTTCAGGAGTAGTTGATGGTTAGTGTGCATGGGAGTGGAGGGTACAGTCCAAGAGGATGGAATTCAGGGAGTGTTCATTTTATTGAGCTTGAATTCTGTTTCTCCTTTTCTGTTTATATGGAAGTCAGATAAACTATGATAATTCAATCTTTTAAAGACATTAAAATGACTTCCAAACAAACAAGTATATTGGTTATAAAACTGTATCATAATGAGTCATATCCCAGGAAGGGATAAATGAACTATAAGCAGAATGAGAAAGGAACACTTAGCTAAGATAATTAAGTTGTCTAAGCTTAATTGAGGGTTCAGAAGCTCCAAAATTTGGAATTGAAAATGGTAGAAGATAAGCTGATTTCCAAATGTGGAGAGATAATTTCAGGATAAAAACTGAGTAGGCCTAAAGATTTAGCATTTGAGTTAGCCCAATTCAACTTCTTCCTCTGTCTGAATAAAAGATTCATCATAAAAGTCAAAATAGCTAGATGATTAGAAAGTACAGGACAACTATTCTTTGTTAGACCCCTTTTTCTTGAAAGATATTTAACTGAGACCAAAAAGTATTTTAAGATTTTTTTTTAATGTGCAAGTTTCAGCTTAGACCCCATACAGTAAACAATGGGTATCCAAAGCATCCACAATCCAGGTGAAAAGCCCAAATTTATGTGCAGGCTTTATAAAAGAAGGTTTCTGGAAACTTGTGCTGGTAATTCTTAACAGAACATTTACCTGGAGGATATTTAAGGGGTTGTTGAAGTCAAGGAGGACTCTTTTAGAGATAAGTTCTTTGAAGAAAGTTACAGAAATGCTACGGCATTCAACATTCAAGGATCCATAATGGAGAAGAAGAAAGACAGCAACTCATCCTAAACAAGTAAGATTAGAGGAAGAAAACCCTTCAGAGATTTTGACTTGTGTCCTTCTAGGCCTGTGAAATATATAGACTGTTGCTATATGCGTATCAAGAAATGTGGAAAATGAAGGCTGGAGGATGATCTTCATTCATAAGACATTGAAAGTGCTGTATGTGCACTGACATGTTTTCTAAGGGTTAACTGAAGGGCTTACATTGAGCTCATTCTGGATACTATTGATGAGATCTGCCTATAAGAGAGGTAAGACGTTAACAGAAAAGAGAGATCAGTGGATGCCCATGGCTCAAGAAGAAAGTATAGGCAGAGACCAGAAGAGAGAAATTGCCTTAACATCAGGAAATATGACTAAATGTCTTACAAGTTGAAACATTTTAATAACATACACACAAAGTATCTGAAGAGACAACGAGACAGTTTGGGATATCTCCAAAACTTGGAAAACAACAAAATGAGATAACAGTTACATGGCAATATCAAGCATGCTTATTCCTGCCTTTAGTACATTTTTTACCATTCCACATCTGGAGGAATCAGAGCCAACTTACTCTAGTAGGGTACAATGGGGTGCCTTTATCTCAAAGGAAATATGGTGTCTTGATAGTGACCTTATATTACCTTGAGCTGACAATTAGTCCTGAATTGAAATTTTTTTAAAGCAATGTAAGTTCTGGGTCTGTTTGGTTTGTGTGTTTGTTGGCTTTGGTAATTAATTAAAAGTTTCTGAAGAAGGGACTGAACTTGCCCAAGTTTTTAATTCAAGGCCCAAGAAAAAAATAGTACATAAAACTGTATTAAAGAGGAAATATTTGTGCTTATTTTGGATACTCTGCAGACATTCACTTGTTCATTTTAATGATAACACCTAGATTAATTATCTGCTAAATACACTATAACACATATATTAACAGTGTCATTTATAAATTAAAAGCAATCACAATCAAATCAATTATGACTGGTGATGATCCCATGTGTGAGTAGAACCATGTTCTGTAGGGATTTTTCTCATTGAATTTTTTTTGCTCATTGAATTTTAAGAAGTAGATTTTCAGGTATTTTTTCTGAAATGCCTGTGGGTAGACTCAAATTCTAATCTTTCAGTGACTAACCCATTTGTACCAACAAAGAACGCTCATTTCTCAACTAAGAACTGCTTGATTCAAAATGCAGTCATACTCCTCACAAGCTGTATAACTTGTGGCAAGATGCAGAGCGATTCTAAGCTTCCTTGTTGGAAAGTAGAAATAATAAATGTGTTTACATCATAAAACTGTATGAGTTACATGAAATTTTTAAAGTAAATCACTTATCACCAAGCTTACCATAGTTGATATTCTAAAAATAGTTGTTATTGTTATTCTTATTTACTGATTGGCCAAAATTCACCTGTTTTTCTTCACTGCAATAGGTGGCATCATGATAAAGAAACTATTGAAGGTGTAGAAGATTTCTTCTCTCTTGGATTCACTGCCAATGCACACGGAGAACAAAGACATATTACATAGATCAAAGGTGCTTCCCAAGACGTCTTGAAAGTGTTAAAGAGTAAGGATGACACTGACACAATTGCCTCATGTGCATATGAAAGTTGGACATCAAATGAGGAAGGCTGAAGAAGAAACGATGAATTTGAATGATGGTGCTGGCAAGGAATATTGAACTTCCATGGACTGCCAAAAGAACACACAGATCAGATCTCTTGAAAGAAGTGCACCCAGAATGCTCCTTAGTTTGAGGATGGCAAGACTTTACCACAAAACTTTACATGTGTAATCAGATGGTTTCTAGGAAAAGACATTATGCTTGGTAAAAGAGAGTAAGATGGTCAAGGGAATGGTTTGAGACAGCGTCTGCAACCATGAATGCCAACATAATAATTGTGAGGGTGACACAGGACCAAGCAGCAGGGATTTATCTTGTTGTACCCAGGGTGGTGATAAGTCAGAAGAAACTTGGTGGCATCTGACCACCACAAAGATTATTTTTAGGGACATTCCTGATCATTCAAGCACATTAGTTAGATGTATATTTGTAGTTCTACTTCTCAGCAGCCAGCCTCAACTTCATGGCAACTCTTCCTCTTTGTTGGTTGGTTTTTCTGAATCAAAACTCTGCAGTCCTTTCTAGTAGCTGCAACAACACTGTAGGATGGGGTGTGGAAAGTTCCACAATTGAAAACTGCAGGAAAAATTGAAACACGTAGAAAGTAATTACTTTTCCTTTTTTTTTTTTTTGGCATATCCCCATTTCCCTGCAGAGTGCAAAAAGTCCTTTGCAGCAATGACCGAGGACTTGAGAAGGATTCTGGGATTATCATCATGACCATCTGCCTTTCTTGAGGTTTCACTGATAGCTAGTCAAATTGGTACATTAAATCGTGTTAATTTATAGTGTCTCAACTTATAAGGATAATTGTCATGCTTCCTCATAATTGTCACATTTCTATGTTGGTGAGATACAGAGTCAGCATAATCTGAGCTGAATAAACTTGAAAATTAAAGCTCACTATCTAAAAGAGCATTGGTTCCAAGCATTTTCTCTTTTCCAAAATATTCATGAAAATGAATAGTATAATGAAGGCTACTCAAAGGTGGAAAATTTGTGCAGGGAGTTATGTGCACATAAAGCAGCTGTTGTTTCTTTGGGCTAAATGGGAACATACTTTGTCCTAAAATCAAGAGATATATTCATTAGGGGTCATCTTCTCTAGCCTTCTGTCTCCTAATATTATGGAATTTCATCCATAATCTTCGTAACAGATGCTCTCTAACTCCTTCAATGACTTGTTAGGCTTCTTGAATATTTATTTCCCTAAATGTTTTCCTTTGGATATATAATGAATTTACTTGGCTCAGAACTTCAAAGGGCATAGGTATAGAAAGGTAAGCAATAAAACTAACCAGTGGGTCTGTGTTAGTCCTGGTAGACTAGAGAAACAAATTCATAGACACGCATATGGATATAAGAGAAAGGTTTATATACAAGAGGAATGGAACATTGAGAAAGCATCCCAACCCAGTCTAGTCCAAGGTCATAAATCCGTTATTAGCCCATATGTCTGATCCAGTCTATAAAGTCTCCTTCATACTCATGAAGCACATGCAATAGAAGTGTCCCAGTGCTGGCAGGGGTCTCACCATGACTCTTCATTTCCAGGGTTCAGGGTCCATCAGCAGTATCCATTGGTGGTAGAAGCATCTCAGTGTTGGCAGGGGTCTCTCTCTGGCTTCTCTGTCCCCAGAGGTTTGTTTCCATCAGGGCAAGCCCATGTGGCTTCTCCTCCAACTCCTCCATTCTCTAGGAATCAGGCTCGATCAGCATGCTGTCATCTCTTCTTGGCAGTATTCATCTCTCAGAGACTGAGTCAAGTCTCTCTTCTCCAATTGGGAAATACTGCGAGACTTCCTAGAATTCTCAGGAGAAAGACATGGCCACACAGAGGCCCCATTGGCTAATCATTGGCTATCTCCAGATTGACGGGTTAGACTCCATCCCTAGACTTCCAATCATGAAATTGATGGATGAATACATGACTGCCAAAGGCACCTCTCCAAAGACACTGATATTATCACTTTACTATGTGTTCTTGCTGAGCACATAGTATAGAAATGAATGCATGGTTCATTTATTCATCATTTTCTATTGCTTAGGTTTCAGTATAATGTATAATATGATCCATAGGTTGCCATACAGCCAAAAAATTGATCTTAGAGATTGCAATATTGACCAGTTACTGATCTAATAAACATACCACATTAATGGCTTTAAAGAATAGATACTTTTTCTCAGAGTTTGGGGTTTAGAAGTCTGAATCTAGGCATCACTGGGTCTAAACTGTCTTTTTCTGTTAATTCATGATGTTACTGTTAATTAAAATGATGTTTTCTATTAATTCACGATTCAAGCATAGTGATGTTTTCTGAAGCTCAGGAATTTTGTAGAACTTTCTTCGCATGGCCTGAGCATTCACGTATTTATTGATTTTTCTTATAAAGCACCATTTGAAAGATTTAATTTTAGGCTTCACCGTACTACAATATGACCTTTTTTAGCACAGAATTTATTTTTTTTTCTATTTCCAAGAAGGATCATCTTTACAGATACAAGGGTAGAATAGCAACATAACTTTGGGGAACATATTTCATTCCTTAACAAGAATTTCTCCAGTATATAAAGTGTATAAAGAGCTTCCTTGTTGATTTTTTTTAGCTGTGGTTTTCCATTGTATAAATGTATTAGATATAGTTTAACTACCTAGTTTCTTATTTAAAGATAAATTACTCCGAGTTCCTTGGATGAAGAAAATGATTAGTACTTGACTATTAATACAAGGTCTTGACTACTAACCTACCAAAAGATATCATGGCAATTTGTTGCCATAAAGTTTACAGCAAACGAAGCCCACGGAAGCTCCATTGCCATGTGTTTGAATTGACCTGAATATATTTTGCTTTGGTTTGTTGCAGTGAAAGGGACGAAGGATATGGGGAGAGAGGTTGGGTGTAGATACTAGTAGTCTGACATTTTACATAACACTGAAATGATTGATTTGGTTCAGTAGTATTTCACATATACATGATTATTTCTGTAAAACAAATCCCCAGGATTTGTAAAGTTACTGCTAAAAATATAAATTACTAGTAAAATAACAGTAAAATTACTGTTAAAAAAGATACATGAGGCTGAGTCCCGATGGCATAGTGGTTGTGCGTGTGAGTGCGGCCCACAGGAATGGAGGTTCAATTACAGCTCCATGGAGCAAAGGCTGGGCCTCCTACTCCCACCACCTGAAGAAAGTGATGCCCAAAAAAACAACAAAAAGAAATACGTGAACTTGGAATTTGGTAGTGATGACATTAATGTAATAAACAGCCCTATACACCTCATGAAGCTGGGTATTTATTTTGTTATATAAGGAAAAAATAAATTGCAGTGAATCAAATACTTCAAAAATGAACATCAGGACTTTGATATGTTCCCTAATACAGGAAATGACCACATAACTTTACAATGAAGAAGATTTCTTGTAAAAAAGAAACAGAAAGCAAAGGTATGGACTTTGAAGAATAAAATTCATCAACTTAAGTATATTACAATTTATAAACATAAATGAAAGATATGAGAAAGGGAAATTTCTCAAACATGATTGAAAAAATATTAGAAGCCAGGATAGTTAAAAATCCCTCAAAATCAAAAAGAATTAAGCAATAAAAATACTACTCAGAAGCACTTTTTTTAGTAGTATTATTTAAAAGATCACTTTATTGGGGGTTCTAACAACTCTTAGAACAATCCATATATCACTTGCCCCAAGCATATTTGTACATATTGTCATCATTCTTTTCTAGACATTTACTGTTTATTGAGCTTTTATATAAGCTTCCTTTTTTCCTTCCCTCCCTACCACCTTGTGATCCCTTGATAAATTATAAATTATTATCTTCCTAGTTTACACCAACTGCTGTCTCCCTTCTCCTATTGTTTCTATAGTCTGCCCCCTGGTGTGTGTGTGTGTGTGTGTGTGTGTGTGTATGTGTGTGTGTGTGTGTGTGTGTGTGTGTTTGGGGGTGGTATGTGTTGATCACTGTGATCAGTTCCCCCTTCCTTCACCTCTTCCCGCCTTCCCCTGACCTTTTGGAATGGCAATTCCCATTCCTGTTCCTGATTTCTGGGTACTGTGAGATCTATCTCTTACCTATACCTGTGCAAATGCTCCAGTCTCGCTCTCTGTGAAAGGCAGTACTGGGATCGTGATAGTGGCGGGAGAGGAAGTCTCCAGGAACCAGAAGAATATTGTGTGTTTTACCAGTGCTTTACTGCCTCCTGGTTGACTCATCCCTTTCCTGTGACTCCTCTATGAAGGGATGCCCCCTTGTCTACAAATGGCTTTAATCTCTGATCAGAACCCCCTTTTTGTTAGTCTGGGAAGATGAGAGAAACAAATTCATAAACACACATATGGATATAAGGGAAAGGTTTATATACAAGAGGAATAGAACATGGAGAAAACATCCCAACTCAGTCCAATCCAAGGTCGTAAGTCTGATATTAGCCCATATGTCCGCTACCAGTCTATGGAGTCTCCTTCCGACTCACGAAGCACGTGCAATGACACCAGGATACTCACAGGCCAGTGGATGTAGACCCTTGTGTGTCTAGTGGTGGTAGAAGCATCCTGGCGCTGGCAGGGGTCTCCCCATGGCTCCTTGTTTCCAGGGCTCAGGGTCCATCAGCAGTATCCATTGGTGGGAGAAGCATCTCAGCACTAACAGGGGTCTCCACGTGGCTTCTCCAGTCCAAGAGGGTAAGCCCATGTGGCTTCTTCTCTGGCTCCTCCAGTCTTCAGGAATCAGGATTGATCAGCATGTTGCCATCTTGTCTTGTCCATCGAGCATCTCCCAGGAACTGAGTCTATAGTTTCTCACTTCCAATAGGAAACACTGTGAGATTTACCAGAATTCTCAGAGAAAGCAATGCCCACACAGAGGTCTCATTTGCTATCTCCAGATTGACAGGCTAGACTCCACCCTACACTCTTAGTCAAATCAGCACAAGAGTCCGTGACTGCCACACCCTTGTTCTCATCAATATGGCTATTTTGTTTGTTTTTTTAAAAGCGCTTCATGAAAAAAAAAGCTAATCCAAATTACTGCAATGCTTTAAGCTATCAAGAATAATAGTCTAAAGTCTTGACTTTCTTAAAGTAATATAATATGATTGGGATAAGAGTTTCCTGTGAATGAAGATGGCAACATATGTACAAATGTACATGCTACAATTTATTCATGGATGGTTAAAAGAGCCCCCAGTAAAATGATCTATTAATTAAAAATAACTATTCAGAAAACTATGAAGGGTAGGGAATCTCATTAGTAATCATGGAGTTGTAAATCCAAACCACAGTAATACTCCATTTCAAACAATTGGAAAAGTTAAAAGGTCTAACACAACCTAATTTGATACAGATATGATGCAAATGATATCTTCCTATATCTATAGGATAATCCTTGTCTCTAGCACACAAATAGAAGCAATATATTAAACTTTAATGAAACTCTTTGTTAACTTGATTTTGGCTTCCATAACAGTTTTTTATTGATAAGAGGACATGGCTAAAAGGGTTATAGTAAGAATTAGATCGTGACCCCCTACCTGACGCAATGGGCTTAAACATAAAAATTGTTAAGGACGGTGTGGGACCAGGCACTGTGTCCTTCACTTCTACATAGGGTTGCCATTAGTCAGAACTGACTCATTGTACCTAGCAACAAACTGATGGGACACTCACTCCATTATTTATGGATGCAATCCCACTTGGGAATGGGCTTCTCACTATACTGCAGCCATTCTTTTGAGATGCAAAAACTAGGAGATTAGACACAAGAAAGCACACATTGAGGAATCATAGAGAACCTGGGGAGATAAGACAAGGACACTCGGGTTACAGAAGTTGCAGGGTCTTCCCATAGAGACAGCAGAGTGAGAAAATCCTGCCCTAGACCTGCTTCCCTGGATTCAGACTTTTAGCCTCTCTTGTACAGACAACAGGGAAGTGGGTGAGGGACACATTGTACAGTATATGATACGAGATAATGATAATTTGTAAATTTCCAAGGTTTCATCAGAGAGGGGGAGTGGGGAGGGAAAGGAAACATGAAGAGCTGATAATGAGGGCTTAATTAGAAGGAAGATATTTTGAGAATGATGATGGCAACAAATGTACAAATGTGGTTTGCATACAATAGATATATGTATTGATTGTGATAAGAGTTGTATGATCCCCCAATAAAATGATTTTTAAAAACAGATTGTGAGGGGACGGGAACCAGATGAATGAGTACAGAACAGTGAGAACAGAAATCATGATCATATTCATGCATTGTGAAGAATGTTATCCAACGTCTTTGAAAATTTTGCATAAATTGATGTATGAATTGTTATAAGAGCTGTAATAGCCCCCAATAAAATGATGAATAAAAAAGAAAAAAAATGAACTATCTGTTGTATTTCTCTTAGAGTATCCCTAAGAAACAAACAATAAAGGCTATTTTTAGGCATTAGAGAAGCTGCTCTATGCAGAATTCTTATATGGCACACAGCATCAAGAACCAAATCTACTGCCATTTAGTGGATTCAACTGAAAGTAGCCTGGTAGGGTATCAGAGAGTGTAAATCTCAGAAATATGGTAATAAAGGTGCAAATAAGTGTGTACACAAACTTGTCTCTCTCTCTTTTCTTCACTGGTGTGTGGGTAGCAGCTCAATGCATCTTCTACAATGTCACCAGAGCTTCTTGTCAATACAAGCTAATTTAAATATCTACCACAGCAAAATCCCTATGTGCTTCATTCATTTACGTTACCATCTAGGACCTTGCAGACACCTATATTTGCAACCTTGATCTAAATTTTCTTGAATATATTTTGTCTTTTAAAATATATTTTGTCTTTAAAATAGCCATCTATTTCATTATTCCTCTATATAAAGGAAAGCTGGCAATTCTGTAATCACACCTATGAGTTATTTTTATATGATATAATATAAATATAAAGTATTTATAAATATAAATATAAATATAAATATAAAATATAAAGTAAAGAGTATGTCCTTTGGGTCAGGAAATTGGAACCAATTTTAACCACGAAGAATTGTCTTACAAATTACTTTCCCATATAAATTTTACATTTTTTCCCAAATATGTTTATTATTCGTTCTCTATTTTGAAATGCCCTTAAAAGAGGCAGTATAGCATAATAGGTAAAAGGCTGGACTCTGGTTCTGAAATGTCCTTAATGATGAGTTCATTATTTCAATGTCCTTTGTGAATTATTTTGCTAAACAACTTTCAGTCATTCATTCAACAAATATATAGTTTACCAAGAAAGGTAGGCTTCCCAATTTTGATATATCAACCACTGAAAATCTTATGAATAACTGTCGAATAGTCTCAGGTAGAGTATCAGAAGGTGAGCTCCTAAGATTAGAAGAAAACCAAAATACAAACCAAGAAAACCAAAATGGGGGAATAGTAGCCTCCTAAAAGAAGAGTGGCCCTTAATGGTGTGGACAGGAAAAGTTTTCAGGCCCTTCACTTGCTAAAGGTACATTACTCAAAATGAAAAGACACAACTGTAAATATCATTAGTAATTAGAACACGGAAGGTACAAGGTGTGAATCTCAGAAAATTTGAAGTCATAAAATGAAACGTTTAACAATATATATGTCAACCATTAAAGAGCTGAAATAGATTGGCAAGGGCCATTTTAAATCATACAGTTCTATGGTTTGCTAGATTGAGGATGACTAATTCAAGAGGAAAGGTGCTGCATTCATCTTCTAGAACATTTCAAGATCAATCCTGAAATACACTGCTGTCTAAAATGGGTATTCATATTCCTATAAGGAAGACACACTGATATAATTGTCATACAAGTTTACAACCCCAAAACTAAAGCCAGTATTGCACTTGGAAAATCTGCTACACAGGACCTCTTAAAAATGATAAAGAACAAGGATGTCGCTTTGAAGACTGAAATGCCTGATTCAAGCTAGCATATTCCCAATGACCACCTGCACATGTGAGAGCTGGGAGAAGACACCTCAGCTTCTGTAACCCAGGTGTCCTTGTCTTATCTCCCCAGGTTTTCCATGTTTCCTCCATGTGTGCTTTCTTGTGTCTAATCCTCGCACATGTGCAATGGGGAAATGATAATTTTACAGCCATGGCCAAATATTTTAAAATGTTAACAAAACTCATGTGGACATATCCTTAAATCATTGAAACTTTGTAAGGAGAGGAGAAACATGTGAATTAATATAACCTATACAAAGAAAAAGTACAACCAAAATGTTTCTTAGAGGTGAGAATGGCAGAACTTCCTCTTATGCACTTGGGACATATTACCAGGAGAAATTTGTCCCTAGGAAAAAGACATCATGCGAGGCAAAGTAGTGGACCTGTGAAAAAGAGGAAGACCTACAACAATATGGATTGAGACAGTGGCTACAACAATGAGGCTAACATAATAAAAAGTGGGAGGGTAGTACAGGACTGGGCAATGCTTTCTTCTGTTTGTGTTGGGTAGCTATGAGTTGGAGCTAAGCTGAAGGCACCTGACAGCAAGAGCAACATGTGTACCTAGGATTCCTTTCTAGCTCATACTTTGTGTGGTTCAAAGAAGGATGGAGAGGGGCTGAGCCCCGGTGGCGTAGTGGTTGTGCGCAGGACTGCGGACCACTGGGACGGAGGTTCAATTCCAGCAGTGGGACTGGGTCTCCTACTCCCACCACCAGAGAGCAGTGATGCCCCAAAAAAACAAACAAAACAAAACAAAACAAAAAAAAAAGAAGGATGGAGATTCATTACATCCATTTGGATACCTAGTTAGTCAGTGTTTAGTCATGAAAAAATAATCTCCCCTCATTGCAGTAGCTTGACTTTTGTTGCCTTACAGTTTATTTCAAAAATTTCTATTCCATTTAACTGATGTGTGTGTCTATTTGTGCACCAATAACTTTTTTAGAGGTAGAGAAGAGTTGCCTCTCTGTACATTCAGGGTACTTAACTCTACAATGGAAGCCTGTTGGGACTCAAATGCATTGAAACTATTGATCTATAAAGATAAGAACAAAAGCTATTGCTACTAAGGTTTCAGTTCCTACCAGCAGAGGTTATTCCAAGAAAATATGTTTAAACAAGACTCTATGATAAAAAGATGGAGGCAGAAAAGGTATTTCAGCAATACACTTGTCTTAGTTTCATCAGGGTGCCTTTAAAAATAGAATACCTTTTGTGCTGTGGGGGAAGGATAATTTTATAGCCATGGCCCAATATTCTAAAACGTTAACGAAACTCATGTGGACATGTTTTTAAATCATTGAAACTTTGCAACAAGTTTACAGAAATTCTGTCTATCCTAAGACAACTGTTTTAAAATAGTTCAAGGGTTTTAAGGAAGCTTGGAAGACCTGAAAGTTGAGTAAGGCAGAGAGGTCAGCCCAAAGGTTATGCTACTGGTTTAGGGGATTCCAAAGAAACAATCTTGATAAATTCTCTCCAACACAATATGTCCATGGGGGGCATATTATGAAGATACTTTATGAAAATTGAACACTACATTCTTGAGAAAAAGTCCTGAAAATTTGCACCAAGGAAGTTTTCTTCCCCATCGTGACAATAACCCGGTTCATTTTTCAAGGGTAGCCATGGATGTCCTATGAAAAATTCCATTATCTAATTTTGCCCCTTCAGACTTCCTTTTATTCTCAATAAATATAGACCATCGAAAAGAAATACATGTGGGTTACCGAAAAAGAAAAGGAAATAAAAGAAATTTTTTCAAAGTCCTGTATTTAATTTTTTTACAAAACAACTTTATCACCTTCAAAATACCCTCCAATCAGTTAATTAATTTGTCAAATATGTTATTCCACTCCATCCCAAACTCACCTCTTTGGATGACTGAAAGCTCCTCCTTCATTCTACTTTTTTCTTTTCCCTCTTCTACGTCATCAGACCACTGTCCTTTCTTGTCCCTCTTTATTCATAGAAACAAAAAGAAGTCACATGGAATGAGGTCAGGTGAGGAAGGTGCACGGGCAAAAGAGGCATGCTTGGGGTTTTTTTTTTGGATGTATGTGTGTTGTTGTTGTTGTTGTTTTTGCCAAATTTGGTGCACTGAGATGGCTACATGAGCAGGTGCAGTTATGGTGGCAAAACCAGTTCCCTATCTACAAAAAAAATCAGACTCTTTTTGGTTACACAGTGTTATGCAATTTTTCCAAAGCCTCTAAATAGAAAGCTTGATTAACGGTTTGACCTGGTAAAACACACTCCAAGTGCACTATCCCCCTCCCATCACCTCAGGGTTTGGGGGCACCCCCTCACAATGTGAGTCCCTCAAGAATGCCCACTATATTGTTTCGACAGGGTATCAATCTAAGAGCACAGAATCCTTTGGGAATAGGTTGTTGTGTCCTGATTACAATAAACCTATATACAACAGAATAAAATGTTTTCTGATCCTGTGTCACCCTTACAATTGGTGTTATGCGTGAGTCCATTGTTGTAGGCACTAACCCTCTCATAACATGCCCAAAGTACCTGAGATAAGATCTCGTGGCAGGAAACAGCACGAGGAAGGGGCGTCAAATCTCTGCTCTGCCTTGCCTGTTGCCAAAGGGCACAGGTCAGACGTGGCTTCATGCTAGCGCCTTCGTGGCCTCTTCTTTTTGGGGGGGAGGGGGACATCACTGCCCTCTGGTGGTCGTGGGAGCTACCCAGCGCTGCTCCTGAGAGCCACTGCTGGATTTGCACCGCCAAGCCTGCAGGCCGCAGTTCCGCACGCCACCACTTACACCACCAGGCCTCTTCTTAACTAACCTACTCCCACAGTATTCTACTTCTATACTGGATTCGGTAATTCATTGCCGTGGTCAGGCAGAAGTTGCAGACCATGAAGGGAGTTTCGAGGGCCTCATGCGTGAAAAAGCAGAGGGGCAATAGAAAAGAGGAAGGACTTATGAACAAGCTGGATTGGACATAAAGACTGCAACAACAAACACACACAACTGTGCGGATGGGACAGGGCTGGAAGGTGTTTCATTCTGTTGCAAACGGGGTTGCTATCCGCTGAAACTGAGGGAATGGCCTCGGACAATAACAACATAGGGCAGTTAGTTGGTTGCCATAAGTAAGGATGAGACAGTAAGGAGAGAGTCATGGATCACAGCAATACCTCTCCTCAGGCAACAACGAAGGTTTTGTCCGATTCCCCATCTCTCCGCTCTGTGGTCCTTAGGTCTGCATCAGAGTCTACACACCCGAATCTCTGGTGCCTTTTCTCTGCACCTCCGCCCCTTCAGGCAGAATTTTGAATGCATTTTTTCCTCTGGTCCTGGAATTTTTCTGTCACTAAGATGCGTCATTATTAATATTATTGGATGTGATGGAGCTGCTTTTTGTCTTTTAGCATATTATCCCATCAACTCGAGCCCATAATGACTCCAGGTAGAACGGCCCTTATGACTTTCTCAGCCTGAACTGTTTATGGGTGTAAAAAGTCCCATCTTTCTCCATCAGTGTGGCTGGGGCTTTTTAGTGGCTGACACAACTCATAACCAAAACTCCACCAGAGTTCCTATAAATTAGATTTAATCCCACATGAATCCATAAAAGAGAACACCTTCCAAAACGGGATTATGCCCACAGGCATATAGTTCAGGATGATAATACATCACATAAGGAATGTTGACTAGAAGGGCCATATTAATTAACTACAGCTGGCTCACCATCCTCACTTCTAAGGGACAGTCCATTGGATTTCAGAGGGACATGGAAATACCACTTTCACCAGTATAGATCAAAAGTTTAAGATTGTCTTTGATAAGGGAATACTGCACGGCTTAAAACCAGGAAATGTATTTGTCTGTTACATCCTCTCACCATATTTATTCAATCTGTATACTGAGAAAATCATCAGAGGAGTGGGCTTACATGAAGGAGAAGTGGCATCAGAATTGGAGAAAGACTTATTAACAACCTACAGTATGCAGATATGCATATGCATATGCAGATATGTCAGTCTTGCTGAGCACTTCCTGATAAAGATCAAGGATTACAGACTTCAGTAGGGATTACAAATCAATGTAAATAAAACCAAAAACCTCACAAGAGGATCAATCGTACCATCATGAGAAGCAGAAATAAGATTGAAGTTCTAAAGGATTTCATTCTTGCTTGGATCCACAATCAAAACTCATGGAAGCAGGAAGCAGGAGATCAAATGACACATTGCAATGGGGAACTTCTTTTAAGACTTCTTTAAAGTCTTCAAAAGCAAAGAAGCTGCTTTGAGGACTGATATCTACACCATGGTATTTTCAATGGCCTCATGTGTTAATCCGGGTAGACTAGAGAAACAAATTCATTGAAACTCATATGTGTATGAGAGAGTTTTATCTAAAGGGTATTGTACATTAAGAAAGCAACCCAACCCAGTTCAGTCTGAGCCCATAAGTCCAATATTAGTCCATATGCCTCATACCAATCTATAAAGTCCTCTTCAGACTCAGGAAACACATGCTATGATCCCAAGTGCAGGACAATCACAGGCCAGTGAGTAGAAAGTCTTTGGATTAAGGGTCATAAGCATCTCAGCATTCTCTGAGCTGGCAGGGATGTTTACATGGTTTCTCCAGCTTCAGAGGTCTGGTTGCATCAGGTTATGCCCACGTGGCTTCTCCAGCTCGGGGCACTAGTGTAGCTCCATGTGTCTTGTCAATTGCAATGTCTCTCAGGGAGTTCATAAATAGAGAAAATGTGTCCTCTACCTCCAAGGAGGAAATGCAGGAATTCCCAGAATTCTCAAGAGAAGGCTATGCCCACAAAGAGGTCTCATTGGCGATGACCAGATTGACAGACTAGACACCACCTCTTGACTCTTTTTATTTCTATTTTTTTGGTTCTGGGGGACATCACTGCCCTCTGGTGGTGGGAGTAGGAGGCCCAGCCTTGCTGCTGGATTTGAACCTCTAATCCAGTGGGCTGCAGTCCCGCGCACAACCACTACACCACAGGGGCTCAGCCCCACCTATTCACTCTTAATCCTCTCAAGTCTGAAATTGATGCTAGATAATGTAACACACCTCATATGCATATGAAAGTTGAATATTCTATTAGAAGATTGATGAAGAATTGATGCATTTGAATTGTGGTGCAGGCAAAGAATATTAAAAGTATCACGGACAGTCAAAAGATCAAACAAATCTGTCCTGGATGAAGTACAACCAGAATGTTCCTTAGAGATAATGATGATGTGACTTCATGGCACATACTTTGGATATGTTAGAGAACCAGCCAGGGAGAAGGACATCATACCTGTAACAGTAGAAGGATAGTGAAAAAGAGGAGACCCTCAACATGGTGGGTTGGCACAGTGGTTGCAAAAATGGGCAAACACAGGAACAATTCTGAACATGGTGCAGGACTGAGGTGTGTTTTCTCCTATTGTTCATAGGCTTGTTGTGACTTGGAATCAACTCAGTGGCTCCTAACATCAATAACAACGATTCAGATGGAGGATAGATATATCAGGAAATAATCGCTTCAAATCTTAATATTTTCTTTAATAAGATTCCTTTGTTGTTACTTTCTCCTATTACATTCCCCCTGCTTCCCCCTATTACCTTCTCTGCTGTACTCCCAGACATTTCAGCAATGCTTTTTCACTCACCATCATATTTGATGGCATCGAAAAATAGCAAGATAGGGAAGTTAGTTGGTTATCACAAGTAAGGCAGTCATAGATGACATATTTATAATGGATTTACGTTCTGAAAAATGTCATTCAGTCTTTTCTTTAAATAAAAATTCTAATGTTATATTTTTCAAGTCTACAATTTCCATGACTCTTTTCTAGTATTTCTATTTTGGTTTTCATTGATTGAGAGCCTATTTCTCTTTACATAGTTTAAAGGTCTTCTATACTCGTTAGTCCTCTATCTATGGCAATGAGTTTGACTACCTCAAACTCATTGTTAGCTACTTCCACTCTCAGTTAGTCATCTTGATGCCAGCTATCATTATATGTCAAGTAATGTGGTGGTCATGTGTTCATGATGTCAATTTCATGATTGGTATGTAGGGGTGGAGTCTAGCCTGTTAATCTTGAGATAGCCAATGTGTAGCCAATGAAGCTTCTGTGTGGGCATGGCTTTCTCCTGAGAATTCTGGGAAGTCTTGCGGTATTTCCCAATAGAAGAAGGGAAACTTGACTCTCAGTCTCTGGGAGGCGGTTTACTGACAAGACGAGATGACAGTATGCTGACTGATCCTGAATCCTGGAGAATGGAGGAGCCAGAGAGGTGGCCACATGGGCTTGCCCTGATAGATCCAGACCTCTGGGGCTGGAAGAGCCACAGAGAGACCCCTGTCAGCTCTGAGATGCTCCCACTTCCAATGGATACTGCTGATGGACCCTGAATCCTGGAAATGAGGTCCTTTACTGCACATGCTTCATGAGTCGGAAGGAGATTTTATAAACTGGTATCAAACATATGGGCTAATATCAGACTTATGACTTTGAATTGGACTAGGTTGTGATGCTTTCTCAATGTTCCATTCCTCTTGTACATAAATCTTTCCCTCATATCCATATGCGTTTCTATGAACTTGTCTCTCTAGTCTACCTGGACAAGTAATTTTGGACAATGGTCTGGATGTTATACAAGCTATTTTGTGGCATCTCTAGATTCTTTTATAGTCTCCTTAATATTTGATATGTTTCTATTTATAGGCAATAATTTTCTTAAATTTTGTCAACAAACTCTTTTATTTGAATGCTTATTTATATCTCATTTTTGGTTATTCATTTTTATTTTGTCTTCTTGATGTCTGACTCATGCATGAATGGTTCCCATGTACATGAGAGATTTTGATAAAGTTTACAATAGAATGTATGAGTGATCCTCTGTTTCTCCAGCTTTACAGGAATCTTCCCATCCCCCTATTACTTTCTCTGCCAAGCTCCCAGACTTTTCAGGGAATATGATTTTTCCTCCTCATTTCTACCCCACCCCACCCCAATTACTAATTTTCCATTAGACTTTCATCTTACCTGAATAGCTATATATGTCATCTGCCTCAAGGGGAAAAACATGGTATAAAGTAAAGTGGAAAAAGAAAAGAGGGAGATAATGTTTTATCCCAAATTTATGACTTATTTGTGGAAGAACTAATTTTGTAAGAACTTACTTATCCATAACACAAGCAGTGTAAAGCGAAATTTAAAAGCTAGTTGTAATTAGAGTCTATTGGTAAGAGAGGAGAAGCATTTCTCTTAAAGTACTCTTGGGAAAACACTTTAATGGGCCTTTTGCTTATGTAAATGTTAAACTCAGGCTAAAAAGGACAAGAGGTATTACAACAAATGAGATGCAGAAAATACTCTGCATAATAATGATTTTTAAAATCTCAGGATTATATTCTTCTCCCAGCATTAAGAATGAGAAGTTGGATGTCTTCAAATGTAGGTGGTTCTGAGGTAAGAACAAGGATTAAAAGAAAGGTCAAAGTCCGGTCTGAACAGTTGATTGGAGGGAAACACAAAGAGATGGAACATATAAGAAAATTGGGCAACTAAAATAGAGAAAAAATTTAGAACCAGGACAATCTGATATTCCAATTTGAATTTTCCCTGTTAAGCTTTCATTTTAATTTTTATCTCAAACCTATATATGAAACTATGGATTTATTGTATTTCCAAAGATCACCTTCCTTAAATAGTTGGTGTTTTATATGAGGCAGAATTTCCACAAACTTGATGCAAAACTTCAATGGTTTGGGAAGGTGTCTACTGAATTTTGTTAAAAATGTGATATTAGCTTTGATTTTAAAATCATTTTTTGTAGCACAAAATATTCATTTTTTAAAGTACCCTAACAATATTAAACAAATGTATTACTGAGATAGCTTGTCTTCACATTTCACAGACACATTTAAGCACTTTTATTTGGAATAAATGCTTGCATTTAAAATTGAAAACATGGTAGTAATACTTTTTGACCTAACTTATTAGACTTCACTAACTACAAAAGAAAAATAAGTGGATTTCTTACCTAAACCCATTTCTACATTGATTACATACTACTTCGCTAGCAGGTATGTTATCTGAAAAAAACAAAAATTACTAAACTAACTCTAGGACAACAGCTTCCTAAAAAGATTAATGATATATAATTTACCTTTATGAAAGAAGCAAGCATCCAATAAATTATAAAATGCATACCGTCATCAAAGTAAATTGTTAAATATCTCAAATGCTTACCTTATCATGTATTTGACAAATGAATTTCACATTCAAATAATTACATCAGTACAATCTTCATGTCACCTGCTCTATTGTTTGCGCAAATGTATATATTTTCACTAACAATGTTATGTGTACATAAATCTACATGAAATACTCAGGAAATATCATCATTTTATAGCATTGGATAGGTCTTAGTCATGTGCTATTTAATGCAACTATTTCAAGTTTCTAGAGTTCAATGATGCTGCGATTTTGTTCATAGAAAACGCTTTGGTGAGTTGAAATTTACTCAGTGGGGCTCTTCTAAACATGACTTTATAACTCCCACCAGATGCTTGTGTAAGCTCATGAAAATACATCTGTGAGACATGATTCAAGGGGATTGGTCACTTTTGCCATGCCACTGAATATATGTGACCCAACTCAGAAACAAGAAGGGAGAACATATTATAATGGTCAAGAAAGGAGAGCCACCAGCAGAGTGATCCCCATCAGATCTGATGGAACGGGTGCCCCATCAGAAGCAACTGAAGCAGAAGCTGCAGTACTGAGATCAGGAGACAAAACAGAGAGCCGTAATGAGACCACACAGAAGAGCAGAGAAGCAGCACCAAGAAGACAGTGTGGAGTGACAGCATTCCAGTCCTACAGAACAAAACCCACATGACTGACTATCCAGGGACCAGAGAGAGGTGTCTGCCAGCATGTCTGAGAGGAGGCATGGTGAACGAATAATTGCATCTTTAACATTTTGCAACCTATTAGCAGCCTAATACATCTCAAAATTCTAAATTTTGTGTATGAGTTCTGTGTGGCCATTGAAATGAATTACTGAACCCAACAGAGAAGCACAATGCAGTTTGAGGGATAGTAGATATCAGAACAGAACAGGGTAAAGAAGTACAAGAAGTACTGCAAGTGCAGGTATTTCCGACCTCTGTCTTGTGATACTCAGCCTTGGGCTGGTGTGGAGTTAGGCTATCTTGTTCCTTTGCTATTCACTGAGATGCCAAAGGCTGATGGTTCTAGTTTAAAGGTTCCCCTTATTATCTTTGACACATTCCACAACTCTGTATTTGAAAATATTTGGTTCCACATGAAAACCTTCTTTTATATTTAAATTGGATAAAGAATTAACAAGAACAGTTTTGTTTTTGCTTTTTTTTTTACAACTTGAGAATAAATAGATTGAAGGAATTCCATCTAAGCCAAAAACATTTGGGTTCTAGTCAGAGTGGGAAAACAGTCATGGGTAAATATGCAACTTGTGACACCTTTTAGAAATAATAAAAATTATTTGCAATGCCTATATTAGGATACATGTTTTACTCATTTCCTTCGTACTCTGACATTTATTCAATTCTCTTTCTGATTAGCATATTTTTCCTTTTCACTGGTAAGTCTACTTGTATTTTCTTTTGATGATAGACCTCTCTACCATTTTAAGACTTTAACATGGAGTGGGGTCTAACTTAAAAACAAGGGCATGTGATGCCAAGTGGTGGGCTCCTGCCTGAAACTACTTTTGAGAGTGAATGAAAAATAGAAGGACCTAGGTCAGATTTCAGATGAAGGAATGCTAGGGTCTTTTTTATCATTATTGCTGCTGTTTTGTTCATTTTGTTTATACTGAGTTGGATATAGATCAGGGGTGCCCAATACACTGATCACAATCTACTAGTTTATCACAAATGCAGTGTGGGTAGACCACATAGCATTAAAAAAAATAAACATAAGCTTATCATCAATCCTGTCACTTAATTGATATACAGTGCAGCCAACTAGATGCAATCTTATGTGTCAAAGATACAAGGAAACAACGGAGCTAAGTGAAGCAAAACTGACAAGCTAAGTTATCACCAAGTTTTTTTTCGGGGGGGGGGGGCATCACTGCCCTCAGATGGTGGGAATAGGAGGCCCAGCCTTTGCTCCGTGGAGCTGGAATCGAACCTCCATGCCAGTGGGCCGCAGTCCCATGCACAACCACTACGTCATCAGGGCTCAGCCCTATCACCAAGTTTTTAATCTTGGTTTTATTCTCTTAAATATAGCAAAGGGTATTAAAAAGAGTAAGAGATGGGCTGAACTCCGGTGGCGTACTGTTTGAGTGCGGGACTGTGGCCCATGGGCTTGGCAGTTCAAATCCAGCAAGGGCTCTCCAGGAGCAAGCCTGGCTAGCTCCCACGACCACCAGAGGGCAGTGATGGCCTAAAAAAAAAAGAGTGAGAGAGCTGGACCAAATAAGAAGACAAAAATGTATCACTTTCATACAGAATGAGAGATTCTGACACTACAAGTTGACATTGTTCTGGAACATATGCACAGAGGGAAAGTACCCAACTATGAGAAAATGTGCTATATCCTTGACTGCATTATTTGATTCTACTGATTTATGTGAGTCAGCCTTTTCCCACATAAAAATCATTAAACCCAAGTACCACTCCACCATGACTGAAGATCATTTGGAAATTTGCTTGAGGTTGACTGTCAGCATCTACTGTCCATTTTATGCAACTCTGGCTCATTCCATTCAGTGCAAGACATCAGAGTACACTCAGGTAATGACAAAATAATGTACATTGTTAATTGTGTTGTTTTGTGCAATATAGACTCATGCCATTATGCAAGGTACATAAACATACATTGTACATATATTGTACATGTAAAGAATTCACAATGCATTTATGAATAAATTTATAAAATAAATATATTTTTTGCATTTTTGTAGTTGGTATAGCATTTTGACTTGATTTATTTTGGGGGAGCATCACTGCCCTCTGGTGGTTGTGGGAGCTACCCAGCCTTGCTCCTGGAGAGCTGCTGCTGGATTTGAACTGCCAAGCCCGTGGACCACAGTCCCGCACTCACCCACTACGTCACTGGGGCTCAGCCCCACTTGATCTTTTTATAAATAGCTATCATGCTAAAAAAGTGTGAGCACCTCTGGGATAGATATATGACATCTGGAGCTACTATAACCAGTGGCTGTCAATTCAATTCCAATTCATGATTCTAATACCCCATGTTTCTCATAGTAGAACCATGCTGCACAGATGATTTTTCAGAAATACAGGACCAGATCTGTCGGTTGGCTGTGCTGTTGTCACGTGAATATTACCATGATGCTGGATGCTCTGTCAGTAGTGTTTCAAAGACCAGAAGGGTCATCCAAAATTATTTGCAAAGATTAGATTGATTAGGTTTCAGCCGAGCTTCAAGACTAAGGACAGACCACCAAGAGGGAGTAAGCTGTCCACTTCTGATGGATTAGCTACCGACAACCTTATAAATAACAGCTGCACCTTGTCAGGTATAGTAAAGAAAAATGAGCATCTCAGCTCGGAAAGCATTCAAACTACAACTGAAGAAAAGCTGCCTTCTCAAAGCAGAGGTAACCAGAATCATACGAATGGAGGACAGTCTCAGGATCTTCATTTAATGATGGGAATTAGTCAAAATGGAAGCATACACCTGTAAACATCCATCAATAAATGAAACATGGATTCATGATGAATTCCTAGCAAAATTGCAAGTGATAAAAAGTAAAACAGAATGTGCAAATATCAAGATTCTAAGTGTTACTGAGCAGAAACAAATGGAATTGGCACTTTTGAGTTGATTAACCATATGATTTTACTATAATGAGATTGGTAGATTCAAGAGAAATTATTTCATATGCATATTCAAAAAGAGCCCTTCAGAATCCATCTAGAAGTACAATGCTGTCTATGATAGCAAATATCTATACACCAGCAAGGCTGTACAGTTGACACAACTTTTTCAAATTTATGCACCAACCACTAAAGCTCATCATGAAGATATTGGGGGGGGGGGGGAATCTATCAACCTCTTCAGTCTGAAATTGCCAAAACATGAAATTAAATGTAGTGATCATCTTTGGCCATTCGAATGTGAAAGTGGTAAATAAAGAGAAAGGCTTAGTATTTGAGAAAGAGAACCTCAGTGGTAGAAATGAAGCTGGAAATCTCATATTGGGAGAATTTTACAAGACCAATGACTTCATTGAAAATACCTTTTCTTTCAACAACCTAGAGGACCACTGCATGTAGACCTCACAAGATGTCATACACAAGAATCAAATGGGCTAAAACTGTGGGAAGAGAAGGCGCTCCGGTGGCATCCTGCTTCCATGTTGGACTGCCAACCATATCTTCCGTGGTAAAGTGACAGGGCTTTTTGTGCCTGTAAAGATTTACAGTTTGAAAAACCCACAGAGGTTGTTCTAGCCTATCCTACAGAATTGCTACAAGTCAAAATCAACTCAATGGCACTGAGTTATGTTTTAATTTTTGTTGCTTAATGAAAAGAGATGACAGAGAAATGCAAAACCAAGTGCTAGAGAACAGATTAGCCATCTCTCCTATATATGTCATATGCTCAGGTTGAAGATGAAAGAAATTAAAGCAAGTGAGGGAGAGCCAAACCACCTGAATATCCAGAATACATTCCTGCATTGAATATCAATGAAAGGAGACCTGATGAGCTTTGGATTGACATCAAAAACATCAGGCATGAATAATGCAAAAGGTCATTAAAAAGACAAGAAAGGAAGAACATATCAAAGTGGATGTCAGAAGAGACTGAAATTTTCTCTTGGTTGTGGAGTAGCTAAAGCAAGCAGAAAAAATGATGAAGTAAAAATTACAAGGTGCACTGGAGAAGCCAGAAAAAAATTGAATATGGAAGGATTCCATGGATAAAATATTGAATGATAAAATAAGCATTAAAAGAAGATGGAAAGAACACATAGAGCCACTGTGCTTAAGAAAGTCCAAACTGATTGACATTGAACAAGTTCAAGATATTGCATATCATGATACAGAAAGAAAAAGCCCAACCTTCACTGAGGGTATTAGAAAACAAAACAAAACAAAATGCAGTTCCCAGAATTGAAAGAATAGCATTTGAAATGTTTCAACAAGCTGATGCAAGTACTATAAGCATTCACCATCTTATGCCAAGATATTTACCTGACCGATTAATGAGAAAAAGGTGACCAAACAAAATAAAGGTATCACAGAAGAATTGTACTAATATCACATGCAAGTAAAATTTGCTGAAGGTAATCCAAAATTGATTACAACAGTACATCCACAGGGTGCTGCCAGACATTATAACTGGATTCGAAAGAGGACATGGCACAAGGGATATCACTGCTAACACCAAATTGACCTTGACTGAAAGCAGAGAATACCGGAACAATGTTGACTTGTGTTTTGTGGACTATGCAAACATTCGATTGTGTGGATCACTACAAACTATGGATAAGATGGGGAAGGTTGGGAACTCCAGAAACTGTCTCTGGAACAAGAGTCAGTCATTAGAACAAGGACATATTTCGTGGTTTAAAATCCTGACTGGTGCACATCAGTCTTGTATCCTTTCCTATACTTATTCAAACTAGATGCTGAGCTAATAATCTGAGGAGCTAGACTATATGAAGAATGGGCCTGCCTGGACCCAGGGAGTAGAGTCATAACTCATGTTGATTATATTTACCTTATTATTAGCCAAGATAATTCAAAAACAGTGCAGCTGTACATCAAAAGTGAACTCCCTGAAACAAATTCAAGCTGGATTCAGAAAACAATATAGGTTAAGAGCATCATTACTGATGTCACATAGATCTGAATTGAAAGCACAGACTATCAAAATGATATAACTTGTGTTTTACTCACTATGTAAAAGCATATTACCATGTGGACGTTGTTGTTGTTGTTGTTGTTGTTGTTGTTGTTGCCAGGTGCCATGAAGTTCGCTCCAACTCCGAGGACTCTAGGCACAGCAAAAGTAAGCGCAGCACCATCCTGCCTCATTGCTCCCATGCCCAAACCCATTGACATCTGGATGCTGATTCATATTGTTGATGACCTTCCTCTTTCCACCTCCCCTCCATTTCACCAAACTGAGCATTGCGCTTTAATTTTCTTCAAATGACAACCTGTTGTTACTGTACAGATTGTGAGCTGGAACAGTGACATATTCTGTCCTTCACAACCTTGGCAGTAGTGTTAATTATTTCTGCCATTCACCCAATACCAGGTCTGTGCACAATTTGTACACAGAAAGAGAAGAGCCATTGGAAAAGGCATACTGTCCAGTTTAAAATCAAAACAGGTATGTGTGAGGTTTAAAGTATTTCACCAAATTTATTTCATCTGTCTGCTGGACAAATAATCAGAGAAATTAGGTTAGATGAAGAAGAATGTGGCATCTGGATTGGAGTAAGGCTTATTAACAACCTGTGATAGGTAGATGACACATGCCTCATTAATGAAAGTGCCAAGGTTACATTTTATTTAATTTTTTATGACTTCCAATTTTCCTGGATTCATCAATCAAACACTTCAGCCTTCAGTGTGGAGGAAACCAAAAATCCTCAAAACAGGTCCAATTGGCAGCATCATGATAAATTGGAAAGACTGAAATTTTCAAGGATTTCATTTTTCTTGGATCCATAATCAATGCTCATCTTAAGCTTATTTTGGCTAATTTCAGACCTAAGAATTTGGTAAAAATTTCCAATTTCTTCATCATTAGCTTCAGTGGTTGGTGGATAAACTTGAATAGTAGTTGTATTAACAGGATATCCCTATGTAATTGCAGATACAATCCTCTTACAGAGAACATTTTACTTTAACATAGATCTTGAAGTGTCCTCTTTGATGTTGATTATGACATGTATCCTCTTGAATTTGTCATTCTCACCATAGCAAATCTTAGGACTATCCAAATCAACATGGCCAATGAAATCCTATTTCAGCCCACTAAAGCCCATGATAGATGTCTTTATGCATTTGATATTATTTTTATGTCTTCTCATTTTCCTAATTTCATACATTCCAAGTTCTATGTAACAGATGTTTGCACCTGTTTCTTCTCACTTTGAGTTGTAACTCACCAGCACATGAAGGCATTTATTCCATCTATATCATGATGCTCAACTCTACTGTAAAAATCAGCACTCCTTTAGTAATATTTTGAGTGCCTTCCAACTTGAAGGGCTCATCTTCTTGCAATCTATCTGACAGTGTTCTGCTACGACTCAGAACATTTTCAGGGACTAATTCCTAAGAAGTGGGTAGCCTATTTCTTCTTTGTTCACAATTCAGAAGTCACACTGAAATCTGTTTACCTTGGGTAGCCTTGCTAGTACTTGAAATATCAGATATATACCTTCCAGAATCACAGCAACATGCAAGCCACCATAATATGACAAATTAACAGACAAGTGATGGTGGTAAAACAGATGATCATCAAAAAAGAGCACTCTCAAGGACCGAGACAGTGGCTACAAATACGGGCTTGAGCATAAAAATGGCTGTGAGATAGGATCAGGCAGTGAGATCGTTAGGGCTGTTATGAATCAGAACCAATTTGTCCCACCAAAAAACAACAACAAAACTCTGGGTCTTTCTTCCAATTCATAGAATATAGAAGATAGAAAAGATAAAGTATGAGAAGCTAATTCCTTTTGACTTGGTTTAAATTCAGATTCATCGAAGCATTCATAAACTTCCATTGCTCTTTTTCAATTAATGACCAATACATTCCCAATTTCTTAAGTCAGTTTAGTTTTTGTAATTGAACGATCTATTATTATTTCTTTTTAGATATAGAGGAATGGTTTATATACAAAGGAATGCAATATTGAGAAAGCATCCCAAACAATCTACTATTATTATTAGTCTCATGATCCCAAGGCCTATAAGCTGCAAGTGGAAATCATTGACACACACTATAGCTGAGATCATATACTTCCTGAGATCATATACTTCATCCTTTGTTGTCCTAAAATCTTTAAGGAGGAAGTCGCACCCCCTTGACTACAAGCCAATAATCTGTGCCATTATAAGTAACATGCTATAGTTTTGTAGTAGGCATTTTGTTTCTGTTAGAACACATCAGTTGAGTTCTTCAGTTTTTTCAGAATTATACAAAATGTGCCATTTATATGTCCCTGAGTGAAAATGTTGAACTATTAAAAGTAGAATCAAGTAGCACTCCATTAGAGAATACTTCATAACTTTATTCATTGTGGTTAGTTCCACAAAACCCATAAAAGAATCAAAATTCCCCATCACTTAAGACAGTCTATAAGTGACATTTGTTTAGCCTGTGAGATCTCTGTATTTATGACTATATATAGAGAAAGACAATCAACTAGGCAATACAATCAGACTAACACTTCCTTTATATAAAGTTTTTTTATATTGCAATGACACACAACCATTTAAAAGAACCCCTTTCTGCATGACAGATACCATAGCATTTCAAGGATAGAATAAATCATCCAAGGCAATAATACTGCTAAGTGTTACTAAAAAGATTCAATTTACTCAGAGTATCAAAAAGTTTGCTATCAACATGCTTTACTTCATTCTGGGAACTTGTTTCTGTTCTTGCATGCTAATTTAAACAGAAGAGATTTGAGTTCAAACTCCAACATCATGTGACCTAATTCCTAGTTGGCAAATATAGATATTTCTTAAAAGGTGCTTATAAATAGAATTGCTACAGAGGCTTTCTAGAAGAAAATGCTGTATCCATAAATGATGACTCAAGAAACATTGATATAAAAGAAGGTATATATTTAGTAAAATTGATTGTCTTAAGATTTTGTTTCTTGTTTTAGAATTAAGCAAATTTTGCTTTAAGCAAAATATGTCTACATTTATCTGTTTAAAAATTCTTTATATTCCAGATTTAAATGAAGCTTTCAAACTACTCCCCAAACAAGCATGATCAGAGGCAGCTTAGCTCAAGTTAACTGGGGACTATGAATAAATGAAATTATAGTCTTCCTTTATTCCCCTTTTGAGATAGGTTTAAAAATATTCAGATTCAAACTTTTGTGATATATATAGGGACAAGAAACCTTCATTATGGTTAAAAAAACCTATAGAACACAATAAATAAGGAGGGGAAAATCTTTACCTGGAGGGTTCTGAATTCTTACCATTGCAAACGACAGGAACCAACTTCAAGCTATCTTAAGAAAAAAAAAAAGTCTTCATTGCTATCTTGCAGTAAAAGTTTTAAAACAGCAAAAAAAAAAAGAAAAAAGTATTCATGGAACCTTTAGAAAGGTGAGAATACGCAGTTTCTCAAATCCTGCTGCTAACTTTTCATAAACTTGATAGATAAGAACATATTTGCCTTTCAAAATGTCTTTCTATTGATCACTATGGAGCTCTAATGATGCTGTGAGACAAGTGATGAACTCTATCACAGAAATGTTGGCACTTCAACCTGTCCAGTTACTTACCCTGGAGGGCCCAGTGAGATGATTTACTCCTAAAACCATCTCAGAAATCCTATAGCTCAAAACAACCATGAGATATCATCTAACACCCTTGAGACTAGGCCAGATCAGAAAATCAGAATGCAACAAATGTTGGAGGGGATTTGGTGAAATAGGAACACTTCTACATTGCTGGTGGACGTATAGATATGTACAACCACTATGGAAAGCAGTCTGGTATACTTATGAAAATGGAAGCTGAGCTACCCTGTGATCCAGCTATCCCACTATTGGGTCTATACCCAGAAGAGACAAAAATAAACCACAGCCAGTAGTATGTACGCCAATGTTCATTGCAGCACAATTCATGATCACAAAGAGTTGGAAGCAATCTAAATTTACATCGGTAGATGAATGGATCAACAAACTATGGCCCATACACACAATGGAATACTATGCCTCACTCAAAAGCACTGATGAGCACATGAAACACATCTCTGCGTGGGAAGAAATGGACGGAATTATGCTAAATGAATCCAGTCAAGGACAGAAGGATAAGTACTGCATGACCCCCCTGAGGAAAGTAGAAACAATATGGTGAGTATAAAAGAGAAGACTTCTATACCATAACAGTTGGTCCAAAATGTAGGGTAAGGGGAGGAGGGAGGACCAAACCCAGGGAAGTACACGCTGGGTGCAGCACAGTAATGGGAGAAGGATGAGGGGATGGAGGGGGTAAGGACATAGGGTTTTATTTTATTTTATCCTTTCAAAAGTGAAAGGATAACAGAGGGAACACGGCGCGGGGGGGAGGAAGGGGTGTCCCTACTGGTCTTATCTTCACAGAAAGGGCGAGCAGTTCCTACCAGGAGCAGTTCCTATCACAAAGCACCTAACCATGAGGACAGCATGGACGTATGGAAGGACACAAGAAAAGAGAGTGCTACAGAGCAGGACACAGCCAGAGTCAGATGGACTCCATCCCTAGAAGTGGGACAAAGAAGGGAGGAAGACCCAATGCACCAGAAAAAGGACTGGACAAACAATGATTCCTGGAGGCACGAGAGAGGGGAGGAGAAGGGGGTGTGGACAAGCACATGCATGGGGAAGGGGGAGCAACAAGTGGTCTGGAATCAATGGAAAGGAGGGTGTGGGAGGCCTGGTCGGGATTAAGCAAGGACAATGATTCTGTGAGGAAATACTGAAATGCCAGTGAAGGTGGAAAATGATTGTGGGACAGGAGGGAGATGGAAGGAAATAGAGAAGGAGCTAGAAGGCAAAGGGCACTTGCAGAGGTCTAAACATAGGTATGTCCATACACAAATACAACTATCTATTATAAGGTGGGAATAAATTTAAGAACATATCTATAGGCCAAATACTATAGCAAGTGGACCTTGGGCCCTCTCCCTGGTGCTCCCTCAGTGTAAGAACACTTTGTTCTATGAATCTGGTATTCCTCGAGGCTCACTGGCCCAACACGATCACTGAAGTTAAATGGGTGTACAAACAAATGTGGTGAAGAAAGCTGATGGTGCCCAGCCATCAAAGGATATATCTGAGGTCTTAAAAGCCTAAAGATAAATAATAAACCATTTACTTGAAGAGTGACCACACCCACACAGAAGAAGCAGAACAGTCATTGTGGCCACACGGTAGTGAAAGGTCTAAGCAATAGACATAAAACAGGGGGAGGGGGGGAATATCACTGTGTGCGCACATCCCCAAGGTGCCCACTGAGGACATGTGGGAACATGAGCAAGAGTGGTGAAGAAAGCAGATATGCCTGTGCGATCATGAGGTGCTGAAACAATCAGGTATCA
Organism: Nesogale talazaci; assembly: GCA_004026705.1. Classification (NCBI taxonomy): domain Eukaryota; kingdom Metazoa; phylum Chordata; class Mammalia; order Afrosoricida; family Tenrecidae; genus Nesogale; species Nesogale talazaci. The sequence continues at coordinate 41,684 of PVJH01003011.1, read as the reverse complement.
GAGAATCAGGTATCAAATCAGGTATCAAAGAATCAAAATCAAAATCAATGGACCAATTGACTCCCGATATCCCTGAAGACAAATGGATATAGAGGCATACAGAGCAGAACAAACGATGGTGCCCAGCTACCAAAGGATTGAATATGTTATCTTCAAAATGTATTGAATGTATAATCTTCAAAAACTTGAAGATAATCGAGTCTCCATTCAGCACAGAAACAGCAAAGTCCACATGGAAGAAGCACACCAGCATGTGTGATCAAGAGGGGCTGAAGGGAGCAGGTATCGAGCATCAAAGAACAATAATCACATCATTGCGAATGGGGGGAAGAGCAGGGTGGGGACCTAAGGCCCACTGGTGGGTAATTGGTCACCCCTTTACAGGGGAGTCACAGGGAGGATACAGACCAGTCAAGGGGCAGTTGGGCAGTGATGATGCTTACAAGTTTCCTCTAGTTCCTGAAGCCTTCCTCCCCGCCAACCATCATGGTCCCAACTCTACCTTACAAATCCAGACAGACTGGAGAAGGTACACTGGTGGAGAGGGGAGCTGGAGATATGGGGAAACCAGAATGGATGAGCCCCTTTGGGCCAGTGGTTAGATTGGAGCTGCTGGAGGAGTGGAGAGAAGGTGGGGTAGAGAGACAGAACCAACTGCAAGGATATACACATAAGCTCCTATTTGAAGGATGAGCATCAGGGAAGTGGGTTGGGGGAGAGGTCTGGCAGTGTAAGATATGACAGAATGATAATAGTTTATAGAGTATTGAGGGTTGGTGGGAAGGAGAGAGCAGGTGGAGGGGGAAAGGGATGGAAAGCCGGTACTAGGGGCTCAGGGGAAAAGGCGGATGATTGGAGAACGATGATGGCAGCGGACATGTGAAGGTGCCTGGCACAGTAGGTTTATTTATGTATTGTGAAAAGCAATGTACGAGGCCTCAGTAAAATGTTTTAATAAAATAATAAATAAAGATTGAAAAAAAAAGAAACCCTATACAGAGTTGCTGTATATCAGAGTCAATTCATTGGTTGTTGGTTTTCTATTGATTATGAGTGAAAGTAGAGGTCTTTCCCTATACTTATTGGCTATTTGATTAATTTTCTTTTGTCAACTGATAATAATGCATTTATTTGACATTTTTTAATCTTTTCTTTTAATTTTATGAGACCTAGAAATTAGAAATGTCTCTCTACCAAGTTTGCCGTATGATTTCCTAACTTTTTTGACTTTTGAGTCTAAGTATAGATTTTATTTTTCTCATTGCATAAAAATTTTACATAGATTTATGCCTGGGAGTCTTTTCCTCTATGGAATTATGTTTTACTTAATGTGATTCCTGAAGAAAAAAGACAAGGCTGTGTGCTCAAGTAAATATTTATATTCTCAGAAATTCTAGAGAGCAGTTCTACTCCTTCGAGTGACTGTGAGGTGAAATGGACTTACTAGTGTAGCTGATTTCACAGGACTCCAAAACTATGGGGAGAAAACCTCCTTGTTTCAAAGTGAATTTATTTTTTATAGAATCATTTTTAAACATGTTACCTGGAACTGTGTTCTAAGAAGTATGTCCCTAGAAAATGTCTTCCTACATTTCACATCTTTGTGAATGCTACATTCGTTGACCATACAAAGCATGAAGGGGACAAAAAAAAAAAAGGAATGATTAATTTGACCTGGAAGAAATGCTTCATTTGCTTATCTTGTGTGCTATCATTAAGTAAGTTAAAAAAAGATTCTTTAGGTTTAAGTATACTAGTTGTCTGTTCTTTTGTAGCAAATCACCAGGCCCAATTTAGTGATTTAAAACAGCAATACATGTTTATTACCCTCATAGATTCTATGTGTCATGAAGTTTGGAGTAGATTATCTTGGTAGTTTTGACCTCAAGGTTGCTTGAGAATAAAGCAATGATGTTGGCCAGAGTTGCAGCTATCTGAAGGGTGTGACTTGTCACCAAGGTTACGCCTCAAATGATTGGCAAGATAGTGCTGGTCACTGAAGGGAGACCTCAGGTTCTCTCTGAAAATTGTTTTTTTTATGTGACTACTGGTTTCAAGGAGAATAAGTGTTTCCAAGAGAGAGCAAGTTAAATGTAAGACATCGTTTTCATGAATCAGCCTCCAAAATCAAGTAGTATCAATTTCACTAAAGCAACCAATTTAATTTGTTAAAAGCAAGTTACTAAGCCACAAGTGTAGTTATCAGAAATGAATTTTTCTTAGTCTATCTCCAAACGCAGTTTCTGTCCCTTTCTTCTCTCTCTTTCTTTTTTTAAAGTCATTTTATTGGGAGCTCTTACAGCTGCTATCACAATTCATCCACTCAATCCATTGTGTCAAGCACATTTGTACATATGTTGTCATCATCATTTTCAAAACATTTTCTTTCTATTTGAGTGCTTGGTATCCACTCACTTTTCCCTTCGCCTGCCCTCCCTTCATCATGAACCCTTCATAATTTATAAACTATTATTTTTCCAAGTCTTACATCAGTCACTGTCTTCCTTTACCCACTTATGTTGTTCATCAAATGTCAATCATTGTAATCAGCTCTCCCTTTCTCCTCCCACCATCTCCTTCCCCCACCCCAATATATCTACTCTCATTTTTGGTCTTGAGGGGGTGATTTGTCCTGGATTCCCTGTGTTTCAAGCTCGTATTTGTACCAGTGTACATTCTCTGGTTTAGCAGGGTTTGTAAAGGGTCATGATAGTGGGGGTGAGGGGTGAGGGATGAGCATCAAACAACCAGAGGAAAATCGTGTTTCATCGGTGTTCTATTGCACACTGACTGACCTCTCTCTCCCTTGTGACCCTTCTGTGAAGAGATATACAATTGTCTACAGATTCACATCGATATAATTTTTTGTTCTGAGTCTTTGGTGCCTGATAATTGATCCCATCTATACCCCATGATCTCATAGGATGGTGTGCTTCTTCCATGTGGACTTTGTTACTTCTCAGCTAGATTGCCACTTGTTTGTCCTCAGGCATTTAAGACCCCAGACACTGTAATTTGATAGCCTGGCACCATCAGCTTCCCTCACCACATTTGCTGATGTAACCATCTTGTCTTCAGCGATTTTGTCAGGAAGGAGAGAATCATAGAATACTGGTCTATAAGAACAAAGTGCTCTTGCATTAAAGAGAGAACAAGGAGTAGAGGCCCAGTGTTCATCTGCTACCTTAATACTTAAGATATAAATATATGTACATGGATCTATTTCCCTATGTTATTTGTAAATACATTTACATATGTACCTTCCTGTATTTAGACCTTTATAAATGTCCTTTGCCTCCTAGTTCTTTCCTCTTTTTGTTTACTTTTCTCTTGTCCCTTCCTTAAAATTTCAGTAATTCCTTTCAGCAACATTGCCCATGATCAAGTTCTACCAGGTAACCTATGCCCTCCTCACCATTGATTTTATTTTAAAAAATCATTTTATTGGAGGCTCATATACAATGATATAAACTTTAGTTCTTTGATGCCTGATACCTGATTCCTTTGACAGCTCATGGTCACACAGGCTGCTTCTTCTATGTGGGCTTTGTGATTCTGAGCTAGATGACCACTTGTTTACCTCCAAGCCTTTAAGACCCAAGATACTATATTTGTTGACTACTGATCACCATCGGCTTTCTTCACCATATTTGCTTATGCACATATTTGTCTTCAGCAATTATATCAGGAAGATGGACACACAATGATATGATCTTTTGTTCTTTGAGGCCTGATGACTGATCCCTTCAACCCCTCATGACCACATGGACTGGTGTGCTTCTTCCTTGTGGGCTTTGTTGTTTCTGAGTTATATGACTGCTTGTTTAACTTTAAGTCTTTAAGACTCCAGACACTCTATCTTTTGTTAGCCGGGCACCATCAGCTTTCTTGATCACTTTTGCTTATGCACATGCTTGTCTTCAGTGATCATGTAGGGAAGGTGAGCATCATAAAATGCCAATTTAATAGAACAAAGTGTTATTGCATCAAGGAAGTACTTGAGTGGAGGTCCAATGTCCATCTGTTGCCTTAATACTAACCCTATAAGTAGATGCATGTAGATCTATTTCCCCATCATCATATATAAATGACCATCTATTTTAGATCACTTGTTGTTACCTTGTCCCTGGGTTTGTTGATACCCCTCCTATCTTTCCTCTGCTTCACCCTCTCCCATGACCCTTCTCTTGAACCATAGGTCTTGTTTTCTCCTCTGAATTGCTTATCCAGCCTATCTTATCTAGAAATACATATGGAAGCAATTACAAGCCCAAAACCAGAACAAAGCAAAAGAAAACACAAAACAAAAACAAAACAGCAAAAAAGAAAAGTCAATAAAGATTTGCAGGTCTGCTTGCTGACCTTTATGAGTCAATACCTGTTACTATGTGTTTTTTTTTTAAGTGCCTGGCAGGTTCTTTTTCTCCTTGGGTTCTAAAACAAAGTGAGCTTTAGTGACTAAAATTCTGTCATCTTGATATGCTGATTTCCTTAGACCTGAATAATATACTCTATTTCTAGTTCTGGGTGTGGAGCAAATCCAAGGCACACTAATTGAGGAAAAGTAAACTACACAGAAAAAAAAAGAGCTATATCTCTATCAAGGTGGACTTAATGTTCGAAAGTTATCCAAGAAGGATACCCAATCCTGCAGTGCTGATTTTGACTTGGAGTGGCCCTGTAGGATAGAGTAAAACTGCATCATAAGTTTCCAAAGCTGTAAATCTCTATAGAAATAGGTGACCCCATTTTTTCTATCACAGAGCAGCTCAAGCATTCAAACCAATGAATTTTCATTTAACAGCTGAGTACTTTAGCCACTGAGCTGTCAAGTTTTCTTAGAAATGCTTGCACTTAATATTTACGATCCACACCTCAATAACATATCAGTGAGTCTTAGGTTCGACTTTCTTTAAGAAGGAGTTTGTTTCTAAAATTTAGTTTATGTTAGCTACAGGAACTCTGGTGGGTTAACCTTCAGGCTGCTCACCTAAAGGATGACATTTATAATCCATCAGGTTCTTCAGGGAAGAAAGATGTGATGATGTGTTTCCATAAAGATTTATAGTCTGGATGGTATTTTATTTTGTTATTGTTGCTAAGGGTTTTAAAAATATTTTTCTGTATATGAAATCCATGATAGGTGAATCTATAGAGATAGTAACTGGATTAATGATTTCTTGGGGGCATGACAGGGGGAGGTTTGGGAAAAATGAGGACCTAATAATGACTAATACAAGAATGGAGAAAAGGTTCTAAAACTGTGGTGATGCTTGTTCACTCTTCTGTATAAAATTGTCCTATTGGATTATATGATAAGTAAACTATGTGCCAATAAAATTGGTATTTTTTAATTGCAGTCTATAGGCTATAGGGAGCAGTTTTACTCAATCCAGTAGGGTCAGTATTAGAAGCAGTTTGGCACCATAATCGATGCTAATTACAGTAACATCCAGAAGAATATATAGGTACATTCTGCATTTCAAATGTTCCCTTTAAAACACCTCACTTTTGGACAGAGCCCACTGGCGTAAGTGGTTGAGTGCGGGACTGCGGCCCATGGGATTGGCGGTTCAAGTCCAGCGGTGGCTATCAGGAGCAGCACTGGTTAGCACCAACGACTACCAGAGGCAGTCATGCCCACAAAAAAAAAAAACCAACAAAAACAACAACAAAAAAACAACTCACTTTCAAGAAAGGTCCACATTAGTACCTGATTTTTTCCCCTACCTGAAATAAATATAAAGATTTTTGCTTGGGTTGAAAGAGGCCTTATGTGAAACACATATTCCCTGTTTATTTTAGAGCTGGCTTTTAAAGAGGGAACACACATCATGAACAAGTTTTACCTGCTAACTAAGAATAGAGCATTCCTATGTGTGGCGTGTAGAGGTGGAGTCAATTCTGTCAATCTAGAGATAACCAATGAGGTCTCTGTGTGGGCACGAATTTCTCCTGAGAATTCTGGGAAATCTGGCCATATTTCCCCCTGGAAGGTAAAAGACTTATGACTCAGTCCCTTGGCGATGCTCTACTGACAAGACACAGGCTAACTTCATGTGAGATATCCCAGAGGAGAAGCCACATGGCCTTACCATGATGTAACCATACCTCAGAAACTGGAAAAGCTACGTAGAGATTCCTGCCAGCTCTGAGATGCGTACAATGACATTGGAGCCAAATAATTTCTACCCACCGCCCTGTGGTTATCCTGGTGTCATTGCATGTGGTTCTTGAGTATGAAGAGGACTTAGGGATTGGTATCAGACATATGGGCTAATAGCAGACTTAAGACCTTGGACTGACCTGGGTTGGGATGGTTTCTTAGTGTAGAGTTGCTCTTGTATACAAAACTCTTTCTTTTACACATAAGAATGTTTATGAATTTGTTTCTCTAGTCTACACAGACTAACATACTATGAGAAATTTCTTAATATGGCATAGCACAAAAAAGTTATTATGTATTAGTTTATGTGAGAAAAATTTTTGAGTATTCCCACACCTAAAAAAAGAGAATCTAGCAAATCATACCAAATGACACATACGATCTAAAATAACACTCATGTAATTGTAATGAAAACTTGTAACTACACAGTGCTTCTGGGTGATCATTAATGAATGCTTGAATATTAATTGACCATTAATGCTACTGACTAGGAGTCATATAAAAATATAAACTACAAAGAATAGAATTTATCTCACAGCAGTCTTGTTTTAATTAGTACTGATGGAAGGAACAAAAGAAGGAAGACACATTAATTCTAGGAGACCTTATAATTGAATAGATGACAAAGCTTTGCTGTTCTCTTAACCACTGGAGAGATATAATATTAGGTCCTTTCACAAATACATGCCTTATACAATTCAAAATAGTAAAGATGCACAATTAAATATCATTTCTTTGCAACATAATAAGGTCACAAAGATTTCATGGAAAAAATCCATTATGTTTTAATTCAATTTTTCAAGAACTTTTAAAAGTGTTTGTGTATATTCCCTGATGCTTATCCTAATTTCATGGCATCATGTCACTGACTTATACCAGTTTTCCCAATATTCACAAATAGCAGAGAGATTTGCACACACCAAACTCCATTACAAGCTCACCCTGCTGAAGAGCCATCTTAAAGTAGAGGCTGTCTGGAATAGAATTATAGCTATACTCACCCAAGAAAATCCTGTTAGTATAACTATTATTCAAATATATGCACCAATCACCAAAACTAATGACGAATCAATTGAAAAAAGTCAGAGTATGTTTTCAATTCTCTTGGTTATATATGCAAGAAGAGAAATTTGGAGAACATATAATCCATCTATGTTTAACACCTTGAGAAACTGCCAGATTTTTCAATAGTACCACTTTACATTCCCACCAACAATATCCAAGGTTTCCAATAGCTTCATATCTGTTATAGTTGGGGGGTTTTTTGTGCCAACATGGCAACTGTAAGAAGATATGGGTGAAGTTTAACCTGTCGATCAAATTTCAACTTGACGATCTCTCTTAGAGTTGAACCCAAGAGAAATGACTCACTTGAGGCCACCCTTTCAACTACCTCCACCCCTCACCTCCTGCTTTAACCGTCCTGTTGATGAGCCATTCTGAGACCCTCATGAGCCCTGTGCTATGGCCAAAGCCATTGGATGCACATAACTCTGCACACACCGCCTTTGATCTTCCTGTATCCTGCATCATTGTCTATGGTGTGGGAACCTGAAGAGAGATTGACGGACTAGCAACAGACGTACACACTTGATCTGGACTAGGCTGGGATTTTTGCTTGATATATAATTGCTTCTTTATATAAAGTTCTCTCTTACATCTATAGGCGTGTCAATGTATTTGTTTCTCTAGTCATCCTGGCCTAACACCACATCTTTGCCATCACTTGCTACTTTCTTTCTTTTTAAGTTACAGAAATTCTGGCTATTGGTTGTGATGTATATTTTTCTAATGACGTGTTCTTTTCATGTTTTTGTTGACTATATGTAGGTCTCTAGAGGAATGTCTATACAAATCTTTGGATCATTTTTTTTAATTGAGCTACTTGCCTTTTCATTTTTGAGGTACTGTTGTTGTAGTTGTTGTTAAATGGTGTGTGCTTCATAACCATCCAATGTATGACATTATGAAAACTGCCCAGATATGCAGCATCCTCACCATTATTTATGAGTTTTGGAAATGCTTTTTATATTCTCTATAAAAGTCACTTACAAAATATCTAATTTGAAATATATTTACCTATTCCATGGATTATTTTTTTCACTTTCTTTATGATAGCCTATGTAAAACAAAATCTTTAACTTCACAAAACTCAATTTATCCATTTTTTCCTGTGACATGGACTTCTTTTCTTTAAGTTGACATGCCACATACTTCAGATGTTGGATTTTAGAAAAATCTTGTTTTCTAATTAGAAGGTCTACATATAATGACTGTTATCTTTCTAAAGACTTAGAAGATCAAAACTCAAGACTCAGTAGTGGCATCTTTGTATTAGATGGTACCTCAAAAATTATCTTTCATGAAAATTTAACTATGGGAATTAGATGAAAATGAGATATTTTATGGGGTGAACTAAAATATTACCAAAGACCTCAATTTACATGGAGTTTAGATATGGACAAAGTGGTAAAACTTTGAGGGTGTGGTAAGTTTATCCCATAGAGACAAAATGGAAAGGATTGCATGAGAGCTGAATCTGAGAAGACATTGTGATGCTTTTTTTTTAATATGTGAAAGATAGTTTATATTGTCACTGTAGAAAATAATAGATATTTTATTAAAAGGTTATTATTGCTAGATGTCCATGATTTGAGTCTGACTCTTAGCAATCCCAGGATATTTTAGAACTACCCCCAGGGAGATAAGGTTGAAAGGAATGAATGAAATCTACAACAGGATATTTTAGAACTACCCCCAGGGAGATAAAGTTGAAAGGAATGAATGAAATCTGAATTAGACAGGAAGACATTGTGATGAAGTTAAGGATGAGGAACATGAGCAGGAATGAGACAATTAGAGACTCATATTTTGAGACTAGGCAGGAACATGATTTTTCTCCCCTGAGCCCTATGAATGATGATCAGATTTTAGTCTAGAGATTGAAATGCATAAACTGGGCATAGAAGCGAGAGCCAATGGGGATACCATGTCAATGAACTACCATGATGGGGAGTACCAATGCCAAGTAAACATTAATCCAATTGAAGTCAAGAACGTAACATTTTCATAAGAAAAGAATCCATAGATACTGTGAATAATGGGTCTACATGTCCTTAGCACCTGATTGGTTACAAGATTGGGATTGACAGTAACAAGAAGAAAACAACCTAGTTGTGTTGAGAATAATTTTCCTGATTAATTAGATAAAGAACCATTGTGGAGTAATTGTGGTACATTGTTCTGATGCTTCAAAGGTTTTGTACCTTCTGCAATAAAAATGTAATCTAAACTATATTGTTTTGTAAAAATATCCCAACAAATATTTTTTGCCAGTTCTAAACACATGATACTGTTGAAAAAGATAATTTATTCATTTTGCATTTTAGCTCTAACTTTAATAGAGAAAAGAGCCTGCACTCTATTTTCAGCTCTTCATAAAAATGTCTTAAAATGCTTATTTCTCTATGCAAATTAAGTGTAACTTTAATGGCTATATGTGTTTCCCACTTGAAAGGGGGGGAGAACTATTGTGTATATATGAATGCAATAGATATGAGGCAGTGTTCTTCTGTATTATATTTCAGTACTTATATATTGTTGTATTGTAGCCCCTGAGGGTTCTAACAGATATTAAATTTGTACAGCAGGTCTAAAAGAGTTAGAGGAAGTTCTTTAGTTATGTTTTTTTTCTCCCATCAGCCCTCGTGACTAATGTCTAAAGAGCAAAAAACCCATCTTCTGTTTTAAAGAATTCAACAAAATCTACACACACACAGAAAAATATTTCAAAAGCATCAAGGACAAATTTCAAATCAAAGGAAAACCAAACCACTGCCTTTGAGTCAATTGCAACTCAAAGCAGCTGTAGGTAGAGTTTTCAAGATTGTAAATCTTTTTTTTGTTTTTTGTTTTTTTTGTTTTTTAGGCATCACTGCCCTGGTGTTGGGAGTAGGAGGCTCAGCCTTTGCTCCTGTGGGCGGGAATTGAACCTCCGTCCCAGTGGGTCGCAGTTCTGCGCACAACCACTACGCCACCGGGGCTCAGCGATTGTAAATCTTTAAAAGAGAAGATAACCCCATCTTTCTCCCCGAGTGGCTGATGGGTTTTAATGACCAGCCTTGCAGCTAACAGCCCGATGGTGAGTCCATAATGGCATGAGTAATTTTGCATTCTCTCTATCTCTGTATACATGTAAATATGCATACTATATTCAATTATACATTGTTTACCTAACCAAAAAATGATTTGAAGATGAGGAAAAATATTTTCCACACACACACATATATAAAACATTTCTTTAGGGTTGGAACTGAAACTAAGTTCTAATTATGTTCTAGGTGTCATCTTTCGGTTTATGTGTTTCTTTATTTTGATTTATTTTTGTCACGGAACTTTAAGAGGTGTGATGAAAGCTACAGACCCTTTCCCAGAAATATATTACATTTTGCACACTGTCAAGAGATATGTAGATTTTCTTAAAACTAGATCACAGAAACTAAATTAAAGAAGAAGGGGAAAAAAAACCTGCTGTGGATTGAATTTTGTTCTGAAAAAGTAAATTTGAAAGCCCCACCTCAGGATCTCTACGTATATATTGAAATTGACCCTGTTTAGAAATAAACATTTTTGTTACATTAATGAGATGGTATAGGATAAACATTGAGGTGACCTTTGGTTAGGTTAATGAAAGTAGTAGATAAGATCCTATAATTAATCATTTTGAGCCATGTCTTATAAAAAGAACAGAATACATACATACACACACACACACACACACACACGACAAAAGGTGCTATGTGAGGATTTGTCCACAAGCAAAGGAACATGAAGGTTGTTGGCAGACATCAGAAACTAGTAGGCCAAAACCCAGAGAAGCAGGCTTTGGACCACTGAGTTAATCTGACTCATGGCTACCCCACAGAAAGGAGTAAAGTTGCCGCTGCGTGTTTCCTAGGTTAAATAATTTTCTATTGGAGTAGCAAGTCCCATATTTCTCCTGGGGAGTGACCGGTGCTTTAAAACTGCTCACTCAGCATGGGTAATTTGCGCACCTGCTGCCTTCCTTGGATGTGGTAGCTGTTTCTCAGGCTCCCTCTCTGGAATCAAATCCTGATTCCCCGTCACCTGTGGTCACCATGGTAGGTGTCTGAGCCCCGCAATGGCCCCAGTTCTTCCCCCGCTGTAACTTGTGTTCCTGTAACCGCTTTCAGCGAATTGCTTTCCGCCCGGCCCCTGACCTTTAGCAGTTGCCCAAGGACACAGGGGGAACTCGACCATCATGTATGACCTACCCCTCCCCAAGGCAACAGGGGGAACAACTCAACCGTCATGTACGCCCTGCCTCTCCCTGTTTTGCAAAGAATAGCCTGACCTTTTCTGGGCAGACAGGGGGTTAAAAAAATTCCCCTCTGCCTTGACTGGGCGTGGCTTCATCAGCTTGCTTCCCCACAACCTGTTGAACCCTTCCACAAGCGCCCACTAAAGCCTGCTTCAAAATCTCCTAATTCGGACTCTTCCTTCATTTCATGCACAAATTTTCTAACAGTAGGCACTGTGACTACCATTGAAAGTAGATATGGCAGACGTTCGAATGGGTTGGGAGTGGGTAATTTGCGAGGGCGCCAGATATCCTGAGGGAAACTTCGGAGGGAACCAGCAACTAGATGGTTCGATTAGTCTTTCTCCCCTATACTCAAGTCTGCCAACCGATTTGCACATCAGGACTGCAAAGGACCTCCACCAGAGTTTCTTCTGGCTTCGTCCTGCCCAGGCCTACTTCACCATCTTTCGGGTCCTAACACGTGTGCTCGTGCTCCACCTCCCCGACGGGGCAGGCGAGACGGGCCAGTGGGGCGTCCTCAGAGGACTGGAGAGGCCTTGGGATCCCACCTCAGCCAGAGGACGAGACCCGCCTTCACCTTCACCCACAACCATCTCCACGGCGGCTTTCGTGCGAGCCCCTGACTCGCGCTCGTGTTAGACTCCATGGTCTGTGTTTCAACACGGGTCGGGTGGGTAATGAAAAATTAATAACAATTTGTAAATTAGTAAGGGCTCATGGGGGAGGGGGAGAGAGGTGGAAGGGAAATATGGGGAGCTGGTACTGGGGGGCTAAGTCGAGGGCGGGTGTTTTGAGAGTGATGATGGCATCAAGTGTGCAAATGTGGCCTGTATGCAATTGATGTATATTTGGATCGTTATGGGACTTGTATGAGCCCCCAATAAAATGATTTATAGAAAAAGAGACGGGAGGAACAAAAACAGAAAGAGGGGGAAAGAGGAGTTTATACCAAGGGCTCAAGTAGAAAATATTTGGAAATGAAGATGGTAAAATATGTACAAATATGCCTGATACAAATGATGAATAGAATGTTATAAGAGCTGTAAGAGCCCCCAATAAAATAATTGAGAAAAAAAAAACTGCTCCCTTGGCCATTAGCAGCCCACTATACCACCAGGGCTCCTTTGGAAATGAAGATGAAGACCCACAGATGGTCAAGTCTCTATTTTGGATGTTTACCCTCCAGAACTGTGAGAAAAATAAATTCTACTCTTTAAAATCACACACTTTTCTGGTTGTCCTGTTTTTGCTATATGTTTCAAAGCAGTGTTAGCTCATTAACATTTTCCTAGATTACATATAGTAATGGGTGTAAAGGTGGTTGTAATCCTGCTGGGATTTGGTAAAACTGTGGTGTTCCTGTGTGGGAAACAGAAAGATTTCTCCCAAGTTGTCTCCTCCTAATATGTGTCTAACTTTAGCTGATTGCTACAAGTGGCATATGACTGTATACTTGGAGGTCAGCCAAAGCAGGTCAGGAACTATTCTCCCTAAGGGTTATTAACCACCCATAGCAATGACTGTATAGCCTGTCCCACCCTACAGCAGTTTCACTCCCTTTTGATAAGAATAGCAGTAGACAACTTCATTATAGGAGACAAAGAGGTCAAGTGCACTCAAGAATGATCAAGGTTAGGCTGCCATATTGGGTCTAGGGTCTGCCTTTCTTGTTGCCTGTCTACCCCTAGTCCCTCACCTTGGTATTACGCGTGCATCCCCAGCTCATCCCCTTCCTGTGATGTGTATGCTGATTGGATATCCCCTTCCTGTGATGTCCTTGAAGTAAATGTAAACATCGATAAGCAATAAACAGGATGACTCTCTCAGCCACCTCTCCGTCCTTAACTCCTATCCCTCTCCTCCCTGTCCCCTTTCCCCATGTCCTCACCTCCCCCCTCTCTCTCACTCCATGCAGACCACCAGGCAGGGCTGAGGTGAGCATGCTATCATGATAAGTGTCTGACTCTATTATGTCTCTCTTTCTCATGCTCTCTATGACTTTATAATAATTAAGTATCACCATGTAACTGCACCTACCGGATTCATGATATTAATGTTGGAGGCTGGTTCGTCTGACAATCCTGATCATGTATTCAGCTTCCACTCTGGTAAAAAGTTGGTAAGGGAATTCATGAAAGCCTTGGTATAATTTTCTTCCTTTTTGGTGGAAGCCTGGATGGGATTCCCGCCTATCTCAATTACAGCTACCACTTACCTGTTAATAGAGTCTTCTGTGTTGCTCTGATGCTGATTGGGATTCAGCTGAGTGCCAAGATGAAGGCAAAGTAAGTATTTTTATTCCTGATGCTCTATTTCCAAAATCAGTCAACGGAAACCTCAAAAATCAAACTGGTCCATGAGGATGGAAAAGTCCAGTTAGTTGTTTTGTTTCATTTGTAAATGAAATGTCTGTGATCTAGGACCTTCCTTGGCAGCTAACAATAATATTTCCAGAAGGCAGTCATCTCTGCCTGGAAGCTAGTTCAGCTAGTGGGGAGACCAGGAATTGTAATATAGACTCCCATCGCCTCTGCTGAAGAAAGGATCTAGAAGTGTCATATGTCTTTTCAAATAGGTTTGTAAGAACTTAGAGCCAGTGATATTTGTTTTGAGCTTCACAGGGAGCAGAAGGAAGCTTCCTGAAAGGCAGAGAGCTATGACAAGACTACATGGTTGGGATAGCTGGACCCTGGGCCAATGAAACCATTCAAGGGTTGAGTGTGACTGTAATTTGATTCACTCTCTGCAGGCAGTTCTCAACTTTTGTACAAGATATGTGTCTGCCAGCATGGGGCATCTTGTATGATTTGTACACATGAACAAATGTAAGATGTTGGTTAGATGTGGCCCTGCTTCAAGGACAGCAGTGGCAGATACATATAGTGGGAGGTCTCCATTACCACTGAACGAAGCAAGCAGAGGGCTGATTTTTAGAAAGAAATGGAGAACCACAATATACAAACTGAGACAAAAATCTATGGATTTTGTTTCTCTTGTCTACCCAGACTAACTAATACACATTACTATGGGGGATACATACAGGTATAACTTTATAGTTTAGTGGTAAATACACAAAGCTTACTGTCAATTCTAAACTTACATCCTAGATCTACTATTTAGTAAATTTATAATGTTAGGTTTTAGTTCCCTCATCTGAAAAATAGGAAAGACAACAAAAACCTGAGTTAGATTGTATTTTCAAGCACCTAATACCCATGTCTATCATTAATTAAACACTCAGCATACTTATTCAATTGTATATGATCTAAAGGATTTTCTCTAGCAAAGTTGTCAATTTAATATGAAATATCCCAATTTAGTAAAGTCGGCTCAAGATAATAAACTTATTTTCCACAAAATACAAATTCATATATGGGTATATATGTGTGTGTACATATATTTCTCATTTGAAACAAAAACAAGTTCAATAGTCACACTGAGATGAATAGCTATCCAGCAATAATTACTCAACAGAACTGGAGAAATTTCATCTTTCAATTTTTCTCATAGGAAAAATGTTGACAGGCATTTTCAATGTTGAACTTATTTCTCGTCATAACCCAAGAAGTATGTGCACATATAAGGAGTTCTTAACATAAAATCCTTGATTAATAGATAGTATGGCTCTAAAAACTGTTTTCACAAAGTGGAGTGACTCTTGTTTATGTTTCCTTAAACCTAAGACCTCCCTCTCTAGAACTGAGAGTCAGAAATAAATCATATTTTAAGTTGTAAAAAGTAGGATAAATCAGTAAAGATTTTTTCCACTAGTTTTGAAAATATCCATCAACTTTAAATGGTGTTTTGCAGCAGAAGCAGAGCCTCTTATCATTCCTTCTCTACTCACTGCTTATGTTTACAAGAAAGCTAAGTCCCAAAAGTTGAAAGGAAATTAAAGCATTTTGTTATAAAGAGACACATTCAATAATGTAGATGAGTAAGAAAAAATTGTTTGTAAAAGATACAAGCATCTTGAATGAGTTTTGCATCTTTATACTGCAAAGTGGTATATTCTTTGAAATAGAATTCATGTAAAATAATTACTAGCAACAACAATCTGAAAATATCACTTAGAGGTGTTATGGAATGAATTCTGTTTTCCAAGAATAAAGCCAAGACAAAATGTGGAAGCACAGAATGTGCTGTTAATCTAAAAATTTCTTCAAATGTCAAAGCAGTTTTATAATCGAGCAATGGTTAGAATCTGTAGGACCTTTAAGATTGTTTGTGAAATTGTGGACCATATAGTTATTCTGATGAAGATTCAGAAAATAATTAAGAATACTATAGAAAAAGTTTCTATTACGCTGAATATAATGTTCCTAAAAATGTGAGCTTTAACTATGAGGCTTTAAGAAAGAAATGACAATACTTATAGCTAGAAGAAAAGGTTACCTAAGCCAACCTAGAATATATATATGTGTGTATTTATATACAGATTCATAATAAAAAAGAAATTGAAATTGATCTGGTTATTTTTTAAAAAATCTCCCAATAAATAAAACTCTACTGCTTCATAGACCATTCTGACAGGAAAAGAACAGGGCCTTCTGCCTTTCTTGCTAAGGGAATGAACAAAGTGCCCTGTGAGAAAAGTAGTAAACAAAGGACTCCATCAGAAATGGCTTTGGAAAACACCTTAACCTTGAAGGTAGGCTCTGGTGAATAGCCTGACACAGAACTGTACTCCGAGATAATTCTGAGACATGCTAACCCAGAGCTGTAGCCCAGATAAAATTTAACAACAACAACAAAAAAAAAACATGAGACACGTAGGGAGTGATTGATTAAAAAAGTCGCTTGACCAACTGCAGAGTAACAAACCCCATTCCTTTGAAAGTGCCATTAAAAAAACAGAAGTTTTCCCCTAGACAGTATCTCTTCTCAACTTCCAAGGTAGGGACCTTCATTGCCTCCAGAGTATCTTACTTATTCTTCAGGTGTCCTTCTAACCTTGAGAGAAAGACCCACTTCCTTTCCTTTGAAAGTAAACTATGGTTTAGTAAAACTATGGTTTAACTCTTTGTTGTTGCTCATGTGTGTGTATGTGTGTGTGTGTGTGTGCATGCGTACATATGCAGCTTATCTCTGTACAGCAACAAACCACACAGGCCACAGGTTTGGGTTTGCTTTTCTCCGAAAGGATGGTAGCTTGGCATCAGACTTCACAAATTCTATCAAACTTCACAAAATCTACCACGCAGTCAGTGAAAAGATGACACTGATTCTATCTCAAATGATTCTATAATATATAAAAAGAGAGCAAACTCCAAAATACACTTATAAAACTGTTAACAAAACCAGGTAAGCATATCATTAAAACCAAAGACTATAGACCAATATCTCATATGAAATAGATATGAAAATTGTCAACAAAATTCTATCTAACAAAATACCAATAAAATGATACCTCATCACCAATTTTGGTTTATTCTAAGTAGTCAATGGTGATTTAACATTATAAAAACAATTAATGTAATCTACCGCATATACTAAAAATGCAACAAATAATATGATATCAATGCAGAAAAGATAAAATCCAACAGCAATATTGATTAAAAATATCTAGCAAAAAAGGAGTAGAGAGAAATTCCTCAACATAATATAAGCCATGCCTATAAATTCAATAGCCAACATCTAGATCAATGAGGAAAAACTAACACATCCCCCTTACAAATGAGAATCAGGTAAGTATGCCCTTTATCATCTCTCTTAGTCAACATTGTGCTAGAAATGTTAGTCAGAGCTATTAGAAAACAAAAATAAATCAAAGATATTCAAAATGACAAAGAAAAAGTAAAATACTCTGAATTTGCAAATGACATGATATGAGATATAGAAAGTCCCCAAAACTCAACAACAAAAAAATTGTTGGAACTAATTTCAGTGCACAAAATTAGCATACAAAATCAATCAGATTGCTCTGCACCAGCAAAGAGACCTATAAAAAAGAAATCAATAAAATAATACCACAAAAAGATGAAATATTTAGGAGCAAACTTAACAAGATAGATAAAAGATTTGTATAAGCAAACTCAAAAACTTTGTTATACAAAACCAAGAAACAAAAAAGTAGAAGAATATACTATGATCATGGAAGGGAAGACATACCTTTATGAAACTCAGTAATACCCATAGTTATCAATCAATACAATGCATTTCCAATCCAGATCACAGCATTATTCATTAAAGAACTGGAAAAATTAATCACTAACTTTATATGAAAAGGTGAGACAATCAGGACAAGTAAAACACTACCAAAGAAGAACAAAGTAGCAGGCCTCTCATTTCCCAATCTCAAAACCTACTACACATTTATGGCAGTTGAAGCAGCCTGACACTGGTACAATGGGTAATATGTATAACAATGGAACAAAATAAAGAACGTAGAAATGAATCCATTTACCTACATAAAACTAATTCTTTATAAAGGACTAATATATATTAGATGAGAAAAATAATAATCCCTGTAACAAATGATGAGGGGAAATTTTGAATTCTAATAGTAGAAGAACATCAGAATCAGAACCTAAACATCACTCCATATTAAAAAGTAGAATCAAGATAGATTAAACACCTACAGCTATAAAGATCACCAATGAATATGCAGGGACAAATTTAGAGACCCTAATCCATGGCATAAATACAGATACAGTAATAAGAGTCATGGAAAGCATGCACACAGCAGAAGACACAGTAAACAATGCAAAAACCAAACCTACTGCCATCAAGTTGATGTCGAATCATAGTGATCCCCTGTGAGTTGCTGAGGCTATAACTGTTTACAGGAGTCGAAAACCCAGTCTTTCTCCTGCGTAATAAGATGCCTGGGACCTCCTAATACAAGAAAGTTACAGACAAGAAAAGATTAAAAAGAGAACCCACAGACTGGAACAAAAATTGATCGTGAAATGACAGGAAAAAGGCATTAAACTAAAATCTATTAAAAAACTGTAAAACTTTAATAAGAAAAAGATGAATAACCAAGTTTTAAAAATAGAAAACATGAACAGACAGTTCATCAACGAACTCTTCCAACAAACAGGGAGCAATTATGTGGTGAGATAGTACCCTAACTTATCTGGAAAAGACAAATAAATAAGTTAGGGTAACACCTCACCACATAAATGATAGAAAACTTCTAAGAAGTTACGTTTTCAAGAGGGAGGAGATACAACACGAGACAAGGCTGGGACAAATCAATGGAACCCCTCGCCCACAGGATGGAAAGGAGAACCTTGGCAGAAGACTATCTACATTGTGGAGGAGACACTGATAGCACCATTTGGTGAGTATGGTGAGTGATGGGGGAGAAGTCATTGGGAAGGGATGTTAAACATTGCTTATAGGGAACCAAGGTGGGCAATGATCCTGAGTTTATGTTCCTGGTAGACAGTTTGAAATATGCTTCTTCCCATCTCTCAGGAAACACACCATGAAATGGTCAATGAAATTAAGGGTGTAGTGTAGTTAAGAAAACAGATACTGCTCAAATATCAACCTGAACAGTGTCTTAATGGGATCTGAAAAGCTTGTGTTCAAACAAGTAGCCATCTAAGTGAGGAGTCAAGTCAGTCCCCATGAATGAAGCACATTCCAGCTTATGTGATCCAAAGATGACAATAACAAATTCAAATAAGACAAAGGGAAAAATACCAGAGGTTAAATTGCAAACGCCCAATTTGTAGAAGGCTATGGAGGATAGTGGGAGCCCCAAATCCATCTACACAATGGATTTCTTTTCAGATTAGGCTGCTGGCACATCCCTGCTAGCCACAGGGAAGGGTCTCAAACAGCTTCACTATCAGATATGGATCATTATAATCATGATTATACTGGATCGAATGTGATACTTGTTCAGTTGACCTCTCTTTTGACCCAACCTGAAATTCTTCTAGGTGCAAGTATTTCTTGCTAGTTCTGTGACAAAAACTTCTTCCATGGCCTGTTAAATATTCATGGTGGTCTTTTCTTTCTTATTCATGGTGTTAGTCTAGATAATCTAGGGAAACAAATCCAGAAAAACACATATATGTATAAGACAGAGTTTTATGTAAAGGGTAAGTGTACAGTCAGAAAGAATCCCAACTCAGTCCAGTCTAAGCCCATAAGTCCAAATTAACTAAAATGTTCAAGACCAATCTCCAATGTTCTCAACTCACAAAACACATGCAATGATGCTGAATGTAGAAGGATCACAGGCCAGTGGGTAGAAAGTCTTTGAGTCCAGTGGCAGTGTAAGCCTCTCAGCACTGGCAGAAGTCTCCACATGGCATCTTCAGTACCCAGGGCTACACAAGTAGGTCCATGCAGCTTCCCCTCAGGTATGTCTCACAGGAAGTGAGCTTTGCCAGTTAAGGCAGCTGCACAGTGGTCTCACCAACAGAAAACAAGTCACTGAAGAACCAGAAAGGCAAGGCTCACTGAGCCATTTCTTTCTCTGACTTTCAATTAATCCCACAAATGTTTATTGCAGGTTGGCACATACATCTTAACTATCTCAATCTACCCCTTGCCAATATGGCAATATGTCCACAATTCTTTAGCCTAACAATTACAGTTAAGTAACACCCACACCTTAATTGTATAATCCTATGACTACATTCCCCCACCTATGAGAGTTTGTAAGTCTGCCACTTTATGCTGTTACCCCCAATTTTGGGTATTCAGTTTCTATGCTGCCCACTTCCATTAACCCAGTACTCTGAGGAGACATTCATATTTTTCAATGTGAAGAATCTTGATTTCAGTTGGAACCCTGTGAAGTCCGCATCCATAAGCAAAGTTAAATCAGGAGGACAGGCCATCCATAAAATCATCAACAATATGCAACATTTCACAGCTCAGAACTCTCTTCATCTGGTCGGGTTCTGGCAACTCAATGATAAGCCCCACCCAGTTCTTTGGAGTACTCAGGACATTTGCATTCAAAGAGACTTGCAGGGGGGCGGGGCGTGATTGACAGATTGAAGCAAAAAAGTAACTCTGGATTTTGGAATTTTGAACCAGTAGTTTGTGCCAGCCTGGCCTATAAATGGGTGTGGGATTAATTGAAGGCGAGACAGAGAAATGGCTCAGTGAGCCTTGCCTTTCTGGTTCTTTGGTTTCTTGTTTTCTGTTGGTCAGACCTCTGTGCAGCTCTCTTAGCTGGCAAAGCTTACTTCCTGTGAGACATACCTGAGGGAGCTGCATGGACCTACATTTATAGCCCTGATGCTGGAGATACTTCATGGAGACCCCTACCAGTCCTGAGATGCTTACACCGCCACTAGATTCAAAAACTTTCTGCCCACTGGCCTACATTCAACATCGCTGCATGTGTTTTGTGATTTGAAAGGTTTGTAGATTGGTGTTGTACATATGGTCTAAGTCAGATTTATGGGCTTTGGCTGGACTGGGTTGGGATATTTTCTGAATGTATGCTTACCCTTTATATAAAGCTCTCTCATATATATATGTATGTATGTATGTATGTGTATGTATATATACACACACACATATAGTTTCTGTTTCACTAGCTTATCTAGACTAATACTCATATTTGTATTTTATCTGTATTATTATTATTTTCTTACCATTTTATCCTGTTTCTGTTTTTTATTGTTTCTGTGCATTTTTCTTGTTTATGAAGCACAGAAGGAGTAAATGCATAGAGATAAGAACTAATGAAAGGGTTTATAGGGGAGGGTGGGGAGGGAAGAAAGGGTGAAGAAGTGGGAGGGAGCATTAGAACTGATATGATTGCACAAGTAATTCTATTGTATTCTTTTCTAAAAGTCTAAGTGGGCGTTACTTTTAGTTCATTTAAAATATTTGGAATTGTTTATTTTTGTTTTAATAAATCATTTTATTAGGGACTCTTATAGCTCTTACAACAATCCATTTATCAATTGTATCAAGCACATTTGTAAATATGTTTCCATCATCAGTTCCAAAATATTTTCTTTCTATTTGAGCCATTGGCAACATCGTTTCATCTTTTTCCCCTCTCCCTTCCACACCCTCCCACTCTAGTGAACCCTTTAGAATTTATAAGTTATTTTTATTTTCATATTTTACACTGTCAATTCTCTCCCTTCACCCATGTTCCTATTGTTTGTGCACCTGAGCGACAGAGGGGGATGAGGGTAAGGGTGTTTTATGTCGATCACTCCAATCAGTGTCCTGCTTTCTTTACCTTCTCCCCTCACCTTCCCCCTACTCTCTTAGTATTGCTATATCATTATTGAGCCTGAGGGATTTATCTGTCCTAGATGCTGTGTGTGGAGAGCTCTTATCTGTACCAGTGTACATGCTCTGTTCTAGCCAGTTTTGTAAGATAGATCTGGGGTCATGATAGTGGGGGGAGGAGAGAGGAACATTAAAGAAGTAGAGGAATGTATTGTGTTTCACTGGTGCTATATTGTACCCTGGCCGGCTCATCTCTTCCTGTGATCCTTCTGCGAGGGTATGCCCAATTGTCTACAGATGGATTTTGGGTCTCTATTTGGACCCCCCTCGTTCACATCAAAATGGTTCCTAGTGTTGGGTCTTCGGAGACCTAATATCTGATCCCATTCCCACCTCATGGTCACAAGGATTGGCATGTTTCTTCCATGTGGACTTCGTTGCTTACCTGCTAGAGGGTCACTTGTTTAATTTCAAGACTTTAAGACCTCAGACACTATATTTTGTAATGTCCAGGCACCATCAGCTTTCTTCACATTCGCTTATGCACCATTTTGTTTTCAGCGATCATGTAGGAAAGGTGAACATCACAGAATGCCAGGTTATCAAAACAAAGTGTTCTTGTGTTGAGGGAGGACGCAATTAGAGTTCCAATGTCTGTCTGCTACCTTAATACATAATCTATAAATATATGTACATAAACCTATATCCCTATTGCTATATATTACCATATTTACATATATATGTGCCCATGTTTACACTTCTATAAATGTTTTTGCTTCTAGTTCTTTCCTCTATTTCCTTTTACTTTCTTCCTGTCTCATTATCATGTTTGACCTTCATTAGACTCTGTACTTCCTCTCAGCTACATTGTACTTGATTGAACCCTACAAGGCATTCTATGCCCTCCTTGCTATTGATTTTAAATCGCTTGTTCCCTTGTTCCTAGGTTTATTAGCTACCCCCACCTTTTCCCCTACATCCTCCTCTCCCCTGTCCCCATGGAGCCATCAATCCAGTTGTTTTCTCCTCAGGAATATTTGTCCCACCTATATTGTATAGATAGACATGAAAGAGAAAGGAAGGGAGAAAGAAAGCCCACTAATAGTTCCAGGTCTTACACAAATAATTTTAAAAGTGATTTCACCATGGGGGGAAATGAAAAAATCTAAAATTGATTGTGGTGATGACTATACAACACTTCATCATATAAATGAAGTATTGAATTGTACATGTGGATTTAAGTGCCAATAAAACTCTTTTTAAAATGTCCACCACACAATATATTGTGGAAATAAAATTGGATAATTTACACTTACATTGCATAGTATAAAACAACAACTGCTGGGGGTGTGGTTCAGGATGCAGAGATGCTGGAACATTCATACCCTGCTTGTAGAAAGTCGTGTGGTGCTTCCTCAAACAATTTGGAATATAGATAGCATATGATCCAGCAATAGCACTATTTGGTACATCAATGGAAAAGAGACAAACTGGTACATACACCTGACATCATAGATTAAAAGGGAAAGAGAGAGAAGTTAAAGTTGTCTGCCTTCTCAAATTTTACAGGCAGAAAAATGGAGCATTGAAACTACTATGTTGTCATTATCTGTTATGCTCCAAGAAAAAGACCAATCTGAGAGTTGTTGAGAGACTGATGGAACTATCTGAGAAGTATGGAAGTAAGAGATACTGCCTTACTGATTTCAAAGAATAATCATTCCCTTTCCCCTACTTTAAGGAATGAGGTTACGGTCACCTTAGTTCAAGAAGGTGGGCATGCTCTCCTGGTGGGAGGACGGTTTTGTTGTGAAGGCAGATTGGAGGATAAGGCCTCCCAAAATTAATAGAATGGCATCATTGTGCGGGCTTGGGAGGAAGAGCTGACTCTGGGGCTAAGTAAGGATCTTCCAACCAGAATCTAATGGTTATTACCATTGCCCAGAAAACAGAAAACTCATCTCCCATCATGAGTGCTAATTAGTTTTGCTCTGTTTAGTTCTTGCATATGCTTCCTATTCATGACCCCTTCTTTCCCACTAATTTCTCTTTAACCATGTACTTTAAAAGCAGATCAATTACATCTTAGGTTTCACAAGTCCAGATATTAAAAACAATTTTAGTATCTAGGATTAAACACACCAGATCTTGCCTATGCTTAATTTAGAGGATCCAGAGATGAGAATTTGAACTTAGAGATGATGTAGAAATGAGTTCAGATATTTGAAGATGATGTAGTAGGGGTGATGTGTATATTTTGCCTTTCAGATGAACATAAATTAGGTGCTCCAAAGATTAGAACATTACATAACGAAGTGTGTATCCAAAATATGTATTTTAATATTGATTCCTGTGTCCATGGACACAATTCTAACAGGAAATAAGGTTTTGCTTTTGGTATGTTAGCAAGATCATACCAGATTAGAGTTGGTCCGACACATCACTTCAGCATTATAAAAGAACAGAATACTGGTACAGATAAAATCTTGAAACACAGGGAATCCATGACAGAGAAACTCCTTAGGACCAATAATGAGAGCAGCCACACCAGGAGGGTAAGGGAAAGGTGGGGAGAGAAAAGGGGAACTGATCACAATTATCTACATATAACCTCCTCCCAGGAGAATGGACAACAAAAAGTGCGTGAAAAGAGAGAGCATCAGTGTAAAATATGAAAAAATAATTATAGCTTATAAATTATCTTGGCTTCATGAGGGAAGGAAGGTGTGGGTGGGGTGATAAGCGTATAGCAAGGGCACAGTAGAATGAAAATGTTTTGAAAATGATGATGGCAACATATGTAAAAAGGTGCTTGACTCAATGGATGGATGGATGGATGGATGGATGGTTTGTGATAAGAACTGTAAGAGTCCCAAGTAAAATGATTTTTTAAAAATATTACAGGACAGAAGGTAATGTAAGATAATTCATTGCACTTCTATGTAACAATGTCAAACTGAAAACGAAATGATGGAATAACTGTGATTAAAGTGCGATGATAAAGAGTAAAACAGGAATAATTTTTTAAAAAGAAACAGGATACACATAAAGACATGTAGAGGGGAAAGAGATAAGAAGAAATGCCAATGACTAAAAATCTCTTACTCAGGTGTCCTCAACTAGGGCCTTTGGGCCACATGTGGCCCATTAAGGACATTTATCCAGCCGCTGCCTGTCCTGCTTAGCAGCTGGCTCATCCTGGGCCCGCAGATTTGTTCACAGTATTTTTGTTTTTTAACCATAGTCTGGCCCCCCAATGGTCGTAGGGACAGTGAATTGACCCTCCGTTTAAAAAGTTTGAGGACTTTTTACTACTCTTACTACTGACAACTAAAATAATGTATCTATAATCTGTGTCTTGATTTGAACTTCTAGCCTCTAAAATTATGAGAAAACAAAATTTCTGTTCTTTTAAGCAACTCACTGTGGTCATTATTGTTAAGGCAGTATCAGTAGGACTGCAGATGGTGTAGTAGTTATATGCTGAATGTCTAACTGCAAGGTCAGCAGTTCAAAATCCTAAGGCGCTCTGTGGGAGAAAAATGAAACCTTCTACTCCCATAAGGTGTCACCACCTTGGAAACCCAAGGAGGCAGTTCTACCCTGCCCTATACGGTTTTCCTGAGTCACAATTAATGTAATGGCAGTGAGGTAACTACCAACTAAGGGGAAGGGGAGCAAGGGTCATAGTGAAGCCTCGGTTACCCCATAAATGACACCAGAGGACAAGAAAAAATGTCAACGTAGAGTTGGATTCAAGGAATAATGTCGCTTCTACCCCAGCAAATGCCTATACTCCTGTGTTTTTGTTTTTTAACCATAGTCTGGCCCTCCAGTGGTCATAGGACAGTGAACTGACCCCCTGTTTAAAAAGTTTGAGGACTTTTTACTACTCTTACTACTGACAACTAAAAAATTGTATCTATAATCTGTGTCTGTGGGGAAAGTGTTCACAGTAATGTAAATACAGTAGTACTTATCATGGTCTTCCCTTGTCTCATATATTTTTTCCAATTCAACTCTCATTGTAACAGGTAGCTACCTCAGAAGGTAACCACTTGGGTTGAAACCACATCCTCTGGGTTTTTTTTTTCATCTTCCTTGGCCTCGGAATTTTGAGTTAAAATTGCAGTTAGATCTACTTGGTTTAAGTATCATTATCTACTATGCATCTATGCATAGTAAGCATCTATGATGCTTTTTATACTTTAAAAAAGTTTAAATGTAAACAAAATAGTCTATAAGCAAGATAGATATATAAAGTAGATAGGAAGACTGTCTTCTAGGGAACCTGATGAATTTAGAAGAACATGAGTGTTCAGCATTGAAAGAAAGGAATCACCAAAAGTCAGGAAATACTCTAAAAAAGACTGAATTTCTAGTGCTTGATTCATTTCCTCATCATCTGGTTCCACAAATATGAATTCCACAAAGCCACCTGTCTTCTCTTACCGCTCTCTGGTTATCTGAGCAGATTGATGACCAGATGTCCTGAGAAGTTGCTTTCTATTTCAGCCACCCATGAAGTCACCCACCATCAAGGGAGATGGAGATCAAAATCAAAAACTTCTTGCCCTTTGTTTGCAGGATCATTTATTTGTTCATGCCACGCATACACAATATCAGACAAAAGTACACAAAAGTACTCATGAAAATTGCATAGGAACTGGAGTGTTTCAGTCAAAGCTCAGAAACAGGTATTGGAAAAATAGTAGTATCTGGAGACCTCACTCAAATCAAACTGGAAACAGTGCAGATATTTGTAATGAGGATATCCACTTGCTCTTATATTCCTTACCCCGATTTGACCAGGGGCTTATTCTAAATAATCTGGTTAAAACAAGATATTACTAATATGATCAGAATAAGAAAGACTAAAGCAATGCCGTAGAATCAGGTGTCACTTTTCAGCACCCTCTTAAAATTTTAGCTATAATAATGCCATAATATTTAGATCATTATTAAAATGTGTTCATTTTAGGGTCATTCATAATGTTAAACAAACATCTTCAGAGGATAGGTAAAAAGGGAATTTTCTGTCTCATTAATACTGCATTAATGATGAAATAATACTGCATCCTAATTATCAAGTTTTTCCCCTTTGGATAGATGACAACTATGAAAGAAAAATTCTCAAGTCCCTGTATACTCTGCTTTCAGGAACCACAAAGACTTAACTTTCAACTCAGGTCCTGGTCTGTGCTCGAAATCCACCCATGGCTTCTTTAGCTAGAGGACTCTATGCACACCTTGTCTTTATTCACAGACTGTGTGTCACATGCAAGAATGCTAGAGCAAGAGGAAGACTTTTCTCTGGAAGAGCGATAGAACAAGAGAGCCTTAGATGACAGAAACCAGTACCATCCTGTTCTCTTGGTCTGATTCAGGGATACTTATGATTTTTTTTTGGCATCACTGCTCTCCGATGGTGGGAGTAGGAGGCCCAGCCCCACTGCTGGAATTGAACCTCCATCCCAGTGGGCCGCAGTCCTGCGCACAACCACTACGCCACCGGGGCTCAGCCCGATACTTATGATTTCGTAAAAGCAACAACTGACTACTGGTTTCCTGAAGCAGTTTAAAAGCTAACTTAAAGTGTTAAATTGGAGGATTCTTTTCTTTTAAATTAATTTTGGCAAAAGGAAGTTAGGAAGTTGAAACGTATATTTGAAGAGATCTGATTTATCTGTTATAATCTAGCTATTCATTTTTTATAAAGGCTTTGAGAAGTTACTAGGCACTTTGACTTTCCATTTCCTCAGCACTTAAAACAGAAGCTACATGTTCTATTTACAAGACAGACCCAAAATAGTTGGGTGCATACCATGGGAAGGTGCTACTGTTCAGAAAGACTATTAAAGAAAATTATTTAGGGGTAAGCTTTGGAATCAGATAGCTGAGTCCTTGAATGCCGATCATTCAAACTGTGTCATGACTCTTGAACCTAGAAAACAAGACCCTGGGCCTTGCTATCTGCATAGACAAGGAGATATCAAAATAAGAAATAGCTCAGTCACTGAGAGCGAAAAAGCCTCCTTAGTAACGATCATGGTGCGACTTTTGTTTGCTTACACTGGACACTTTACCAGTGTGTTTGTCCAGATAGACTAGAGAAGCAAATGCATAGACACATATATGGATATATGGGAATGGTTTATATACAAGAGGAATGGGGCATTGAGAAAGCATCCCAGCCCAGTCCAGTTCAAAGTCATAAGTCCAATATTAGCCCATATGCCTGATACCAGTCTATAAAATCTCCTTCTGACTTACAAAGTCACAGACCAGTGGGTGCAGAGTCCCGGCACTGGCAGGGGTCCACTCATGGATCCTTATTTCCAGGGCTCAGGGTCCATCAACAGCATCAAGTGGTGGTAGAAGCAACTCAGTGCTGGCACGGCTCTCCATGTGGCTTAGTTAGCTTCAGAGGTCTGGTTCAATCCGGGAAAGGCTGCATGGCTTCTCCTCCAGCTCCTCAGATGCTGCTATCTTGTCTTGTCTGCAGTATGTTGTCTCTGAGACTAACTCCCAACAACTGGGGAGATCGCTTCTCATCTCCACAAGTGAAATATTGCGAGATTTCCCAGACATATCAGGAGAAAGCCATGCCCACAGAGGCCTCATTGGCTACTCAATGACTATCTCCAGATGAACAGGCCAGACTCTACCCCAACATCTCAATCATGAAACTAACCTAAGCATATGACCGCCACAACCAGGAAAGGTCAACTTCTAGAAAAAGACATAACGTTTAGAAAAGTAATCACCATTCACTGACATCTAGTCTTTCTGAATCATAGAGTTCTTATATCGCTTCTCCTACGGTTTTGAAGGTTATAAATCTTTATAGGAGCAATCAGCCTCAACTTTCTCCTGAGAAGCTACTGGTGGGTTGAAGATCTTTCCTTAGTGCTAGCAGTTCAATACTTATTCTGTAGTGCCACCAGGGCTCTCTTTATACAGCTAAACAACAACAACAACACACAAATGCACTGTCATAGAGTCCACTCAGACATATAGCAAGCCTATAGACAAAGTGGGACTGCCCTTATGAGTTTTACAGGCTGTAAATATTCATAGGAACATAAAGATCTATCTTTCTTCCTTGAAGCACCTGGTGGACTTGAACTATTGATTTAACTCAGACCACAGTATACCACAAATGTTCTTTAATAAAGAGACATTAAAAACAAATAAAATCCTCGATGACATGGACTGACACAGTAATTCAATAATCTCCAATATATCAATGATCATGCAGATGGTACAGAATGAGGCAACAGGGTGTCTCTTATACATAAGACTTCTGGTGGCATGGTGGGTCAACATTGCACTGATAACCAGCTACTCTGCAGGGACGTTTTCTTTAATTTTTTTCCAGTTTAAGATAGGCGAAACTTGGTCTTCCGGTTTGGTTTTCTAATTCTAAATCTATACCTTTCATTGCAATGTTTGCTTTGCCTTCTCATGCCCTGCTTTGAAATTTTCTTTGCAGCTGTTTGATTTCAGCTTTTCTTCCATTTTCGTAGCTACTCTATGATTAAGAGCAAATTACAAAATCTCCTCTGACATGTATTTTAATTCTTTCCTTCTTTCCAGTTTTTTTAGTGTTCTTTTCTTTTCTTCATGAGTGAAGAAAATTGTCCTTCCGGAGCTCATCAGATCTTCTGTCATTAGCATTCAATCCATCAAATCTGTTCTTGATGTTTTCAAAATTCAGGTGGGATAGACTTAATGTCTTACTTTGCCTCTCATGGACATGTTTTAACTTTTTTCATCATCATCTTGAACAAACAGAAGTGCAACCGATAGTGTCTTCCACCATCAGCCCCTAGTCTGGTTTTAGCTGCTGATATTGAGCCTCCCTATTGTGTCTTCTCGCAAAAAGAAAACCTTATATAACCAAATAAGCAGAAAAAACACACATGGATCTTTCCAGACAAAACAAACAGGAATCAGGCAGAAACCATTATGGAAAGATATAATGGAGAAACTCGGCATCATTTGTCAGATTAAGGTCAGCATCCAAAAGTAGGACAGACTACAAGTTCAAGTTAAAGCTGAAAGAAATGAAAAGAACTTATGGCAGAAGAGAATATTCTAAGATTGATATGATTGAACAATTGCACTAGTGAATTGTATGACATATAAACTGTTGAAGGGGGTGGGGAGAAATACTGCCCAGTTCTGTCCCATCTTCACAACTGATACCATATGTGAGACCACTGTGGTGGCTAGTGTTAACCTATCTGCTTAAAAACCTTCCTTTTTCCCTGTTCACCTTCTACTTTACTGAGCATGTTGTCCTTTACCAGGAACTGATAATAAGCTCCAAACGTGTGAGAACAAGTCTCATAATCCTTGCTTCTACATATACTTCTGTTCACAATCTTCCAAGACAGATCTGTTAGCTTTTCTGGCAATCTATGGTGCATTCAATATTCTTCACCAATACCATGTTTCAATTACATCTATTTTTCTCTGGTCTTTCTTCTTTATTGTGCAGTTTTCTTGTGCATGTGAAGTGATTGAAAACGCCCTTACATCAGGTATACCTTAGTTCTCGAAGTGAAATCTTTGCTCTTTTGTGTTTTGAAAAGGTCTTGTGAAACAGCTTTGCCAAATGCCATACATCCTTTGATTTCTTGACTACTTCTTTCATTAGTTTTGAGTGTGGATCCAAGTGAAATGGCATACTCAGCTTCAATTTCTCCATTTATCATAATGTATTTGACTGGTTCAGTGATGAGAGGTGTTGTGTTCTTTGTATTGCATGGTGTTTCATACTGAGAGTTAGGCTCTTTGAAGTTCATCAGCAAATGCTTCATGTCTCCTTGGCTTTCAGCAAGTGAAGTTATGCCATCAGTGTATCAAAGGCTGTTAATGAATCTTCTGCCAGCCTGGTACCACATTCTTAGTCATACAATCCAGAGATTCTGATTATGTTCTCAGTATAGAAATTAAATATATAGTAAAAGGTTACAACTCTGACACACACCTTTCTTGATTTTAAAACACGCTATATCTTGTTCTATTCTTTCTCTTGCTTTATATACAGCCTCTGCGTGATCACACTGAAGTGTTTTTAGATTCTCATTCTTCTCAATGTATCCATAATTCACACAGTTGAATGCCTTTGAATAGACAATAAAACACAAGAAAATCTTTTTTCTGGTATTCTCTGCTTTCGGCCAAATTAGCAATGATATCCTCTTTCCTGATCTCCTACAGATTACAACTTGAATTTCTGGCAGCTCCCTGTCAGTATACAACTCCTACTCTGTTTTAGACTAACTTCTGTAAAGTTTTACTTGAATGTGATATTAATTCTTTTAGATAACATAGGCTTTCTGTAGGGTCACATTTTTCATATGAATGGGAAAAAAACATGGATTTCTTCCAGCCTATTTTCCAAATTTCTTGGCACAGATGACTGCTCCCAGGGCTTCCTCAGATTGTTGAAGTATTTTAGTTGACATTTTGTTAATTCCTGGAGCCTAAGCGTTTCACTGATGTCTTCAATTTATCTTGGGCATATTCCTTCACTATCATCTGTACTTGATCTTAAGCTATCTCTTGGAATGGCTGACTGCTGACCAATTCCTTTTGGTACCGTTACTTTGTTTATTTCTTCCTGCTTCTTTTAATACTTCTTTTCATATTTTTCCATATTTTCATTTCCATTCATTTCCATTCATATTTTCATATTTTTCCATAGAATTTTCCAGTAGGGCAGTTTGAGACTTTAACTTTTTCTTCAACTCTTTTAGTTGAATAAATGTGTAGTATTTCTTGGACTTTGGATTTCTAACTCCAGACTTAAAAAAATGTAAGCACAAAGTTCACTTCTGCAAAGCAAAATGCTTATTATGCATGCTACAAGGAAAATAGGGACATTTTACACAAATTACATTTTGCCAAAATTTTTTCTCCCTGTTTTTCAAATTTCTTAAGTCTTTTTTTTTTGTGGCATCACTGCCCTCATGGGAGTAGGAAGCCCAGTCTTGTTCCTGGAGAGATGCTGCTGGATTTGAACTGTCAACCCTGTGGGTCGCAGTCCTGCACACAACCACTAGGTCACCAGGGCTCAGCCCAAACTTCTTAAGTCTTACAGTTTGTGGCATAACATTAATTTTAAATGTTTGCATTATTTAATCATATACAAAATGACATTATTATTATCATAATTACTATGTATTCCCTTAGGTGGTACAACTGATTAAAGGTCTTATGTACTAACTAAAAAGTTGAAAGTTCCAATCTACCTAGAGCAGTGGTTCTCAACCTTCCTAATGCCATGGCCCTTTAATACAGTTCCTCATGTTGCAGTGATCCCCAACCATTGGAAATATGTGCTTCTGATAGTCTCCGGTACCTCCTGGGAAAGGGTCATCCAACCCTATGGGGTCGTGACCCAAAGTTTGAGGACCGATGACCTAGAGGTATCTTGGAAGTAGGCCTGACAATCTATTTTAGAAATATAAGCTATTGTAAATTCTATGGTGCACGCTTCTACTCAGACAGACATAGGGTTGTCATGAGTCTGAATCAACGTGACAATTAATTTATAAAATATATGAATGGTAGGAATAATAGAAAGGCCTTTCAATTAAACTCCCACACTATTCAGTCTATATCTGCTCATCGTTGTAGATTATTTTAATCTATTCAAAATCATGGTTCAGCAAAAGAGAACTTTTAAAAGTATATGTTTCAAAGTATATTCATGTTTGGTTGAGCAATCGTGCAAAACCAACAACTCTGAGTTCCATTCCAAAAGAGTAAAATCTATTTTTTCCTAGTGCCCGGGAGCATCTATTCTTACAATTCGATTTTATCTTCGAATGTTTTCTTTTAGAGGATTTTAACTTGTAAGCAGTGAAAACAGGTGAGAGACACATCTTGGATACTGATGAATACATTTTAAAATAATCTTTATCGAAATATTTGAACATGATTCCACGGACCATGTTGACATCTAAAGGAAATATTGAGCTATGTGTTGCTATGCATGGAAACCATGATGAGTAATATCATTTTCTCAAATTTTTCTCTTTCTGGATAAAACATCGAGATTGTTGGGCACTGAGCATGGTTAGCCATTAACGATCCTGCAGCAACATTGCCTAAAACAAGATGCACATAACCCAGACACCTTGGCTAAACTCCAGAGTAAGTAATTATGTTCAGTAGACCCGAAATCCCTAGTGTAGCAAAAGATGGAATTGGGTTTGTCTCCAGCTCGGCTGGGCTACTATGTAGCTTTCCTGTGTGGCAGAAACTACTGCTAAGTTTGATTATTTCTGCTGTCTCCCAACTAATAGGATTCTACGGGAAATTCTCTGAATAGACATTTTTACAGATAAGACTTATATATTCCTCTTTCATTCTCTAAAACCTAATATTTCTGATGGCAAGAACATTTATTGGTAGGATGATGTAATCTTAAAATCACAAAAGACCCTAAATTATATCTGGCATGTTCATTGTCTTTATTTTTGTTGTTAAGAACTGTCGAGTTGCTTGTGATTCATCGCTCCCTTGTGTGCAGCAGAAGGGAACACTGCCTGGGACAGTTTGCTTTCATGTGCGAGCCCCTTGCTGTTGCAGCCCTGGTGTCTATCCATTCTGTCCAGTCTTCTTCCCTTTTGTCACTGCCCCTCTACTTTATCAGGCAATGATGTCCTCTTCCTGGGATGGGTCTTTCCTGGTAGCATGTCCAAAGTATGTGGGACCAAGTCTCACCAACCTTGCCTTTAAAGAACATTCTAGGTTTAGTTCTTCGAAAACAGATTTTTGTGTTCTTTTGGCCACCCATATTTTCAATATTGTTTGCCAGTGCCACAATTAAAATACATAAATCCCTTGGTCTTCCTTACTAAATGTCCAACTTTCACATGTATATGAGACCACGTAGTGCAGGCTTCTTTAAAGTGACCACCAGGGAATGCCTGTCACACAGTAGAAAAGCTTCATGCTCGACAAAAACCTCCAAGTTTAGTTTTGTTTAACCCACAATAAATCAATAAAAAGCTTCTGCATGATGAAGCAGTCTCTGAAATCCTACATTGTTGAAGAATATTGAAAGCACCATGGAATGCAAAAATAACAAACACATTTTTATTGGAAGAAGTACAAACAGCACCTTAGAAGCAAGAAGGCAGAACTTTAACCCATATACTCTGGCGATATTGTCCTGAGAGTTCCCTCCCTGAAAAGAACATCATGATTTTAAAGTATAAAGTCAACAGGAAAAAAAAGAAGACACAGTGACTACAAATGGTGACAAACTGGGTAGTGTTCCTCACTGGTCTCTCTGAGTAAGAACTTACTTGGTGGGGCCTAATAACAGCAGTATGTTGTGACACAGTTTTTAAGAGTTCACCCACTAGACCAAAGATCAGAACTTGGAGAACTTTAGCTATTCCATGAGAGAAAATGTTTCACAGTTTGCTTGTGCAAACCAATGGGGACAATTTGATTCTGTTCTATAGGACCGCTCTGTGGTGGAAGCAACTCAAACGTCATGAATTTGGTTTTTGTGATGAAGAGCTTTTTATAGTCACAGTTGAATATTTTGCTTGTTTATGTGCAGGTCAAGATACGGTTGTTAATTCCTAGTCCTAGAATCAAAAACCTTTCATGTATGCCATTTGGTATTTGGAAATGTAGCAGACATCTACAAGGGAACTTCTAAACCCTCTCCTCTCTCTAGATATTTATTGTCCTTTTTAAAAGCTGCACATGAAAATGCCCAAGTCTTCAACTGTGTTCTTGGTGAATGACCTTGGGAAAGGGAAGCAGCATTCTTATAAAAGGCATAACCTCAAGCCAAACCCACTGACACTGAGTTCATTCCAATTTACAGGAATCCTATAGGGCAGAGTAGAAGTGCTGCTTTGGGTTCCTGAAACTAAACATCTTTACGGGAAAAGGCTGCCCCATGTTTTTCTCATGGTGCAACTAATGTGCTTGACCTTGTGGCCAACAGCTTACCGGTTAACCCACAACACCACTTTCTAGGACTCCTTCCTTAACAACAACAAAAAAAAGTGATAATTTTATTGGGGATTTTATCATATACCAGGCTCTAAGCATTAGCTATATTATCTCATTCAATCCTAAATTTAACCTATAAAATAAGTGATTTTACTATTTTCTGCTCAGTGATCAAGAGAATCGTGTTTCAAGGTAAGTAGCTCACCTAAGATCACAGCTCATAAGCAGA
Organism: Nesogale talazaci; assembly: GCA_004026705.1. NCBI lineage: Eukaryota > Metazoa > Chordata > Mammalia > Afrosoricida > Tenrecidae > Nesogale > Nesogale talazaci. The sequence continues at coordinate 6,776 of PVJH01003011.1, read as the reverse complement.
AAAAGAATTTAAAAGTTGACCAGTTCGTCCCACCCCTGTAATATAGCTATCGAGAAATTTCCAACACTTAGGATGAAGATAAAAATTATGAAATATCATGATTGAAATGAAACAAAACCCTCAAGTTCTAATGAAAGGATAGACATTAAAATTCAATCTACTTTATGAAAGTGCATTAGTAGTTACTAGACACAGGAGGACAGAAGAAAGGGCAAGTAATCTTTCTCCTTATGGTGATGGAAATTCATTAACAGTATTGACAATGGTTACACAACCACAATATCAATGTTATTAATGTCACTAAAGAAAAACATTAATTAGGTAAATGTGTTATATATAATGAGGGCCCTTCAAGTAGTTCATTAAAACTTTATTAAAACATAACAAACAATTTTCACAAATATTGATGTCCCATCATATCTTCATGACAATACAAAAAATTAAACAAACAAAAAAATTGTTCAAACTTTCAAATGACCTTCTGTGTTCATAATAATTTTTTTACCATGACTACAAATGCAAAGACATTTTTAAAAGTTTGCTTTATGATGATGGGAACAGGGATAGTTCTCTTAAATAGAACATCTAGATAACCAGAACTATCTTTGTACTTGACTTTAAGCAAAAAGAAATGAAAGGGAAAACAAGTATAAGATTTTGTCAAAACACCATCTTTTTTGGGGGGAGGGGCATCATTGCCCTCTGGTGGTTGTGGAAGCTACCCAATGCTGCTCCTGAGAGCTGCCGCTGGATTTGAAACACCAAGCCCACAGGCCGCAGTCCCGCACTCAACCACTTACACCACTGGGGTTCAGCCCAACATCATCTTTTAGAATGGTTCTTTATTACTCTTTTTTTCCACATCACTACCCTGGTGGGAGCACTTTATTACTCTAAACTTGGATATTGTAACAAGGTTAATAGTCACTCTTTATTCACAAAGTTCATTCAAGTTTATGTATTTTTCTACTGCAAAAAGTGGCAAATACAAACTCTTATGTGTCGACCATGATGAAAGTCTTCTATGTATTTTGCTTTGCATTCTTCTTACTTTTCCCATATACCATTATTTAACCTTTTAACCTAGAAACCCACCAAAAGGTTAATTCAGATATATGATAGCTAAATTTATATACCAACTAGGCCAAAGCTATAATGTCCAATTTTGCGGTAAATACAGATCTAGATATTGCTATGAAAGCATTTGGTAGGTGTTATAAACACTTACCATCCATTGACCTCAGGAAAGGAGATTATCTTTGCTGAAGATGTGAACGCACTTGGGTTGCAACATAGATATCCTAGTAGACATTTCTACATGCTGTCTAGAGTACAAATTTTATACTTAAAACAGCTTGTCATCTGACCTCCTGCTTCTGGATTTGCCAACCTACATAATTGAGTCAATCCATCTCTATCTATCTTTCTATCTATTTCACCTAGTGAGTTTGTTCTCTGGAGAATCCTAAATAATACCATTTGTTTCCAGTGCTTCTCAATTAATTGAGGTTTTACAGTGTTATCAGGGAAAGCGAATGGGATATTGAACTACCAATTCCAGAGGGGAATTTAAAAGCAAAATCCTTTCTTGCAGAAGGGCTGGGTGGGTGAAATTTTATTGAAGGAGTAATTTAAAAATGTTTAATTTTCTATGGAAAATGTACCAAAGCCTTACAAACATCTTCATTTGCTCAAAATGTTCTTTCATATTGCCCAAGTCTACCCATGTTGGTGTGCATTAGAATCACCAACTTGACTTACACTGATTACTGGACTGCCCCTCTGGTATTTTGGATCAGGATGTCTAGGGTGGAACCAGGAATGTGCATGCCTGACAAAGCTATGTGATGATGATGATGATGATGATGATGATGATGATGATGATGATGATGATAGATACTTTCCTAAATTATGACAAGAAACCCTTTTGTCAGCCTCATACCTTTGAAATCTGTCCAATAGTATCTTAATTAACTACTTTTTGCTATTCCTCTCATTTTGCTGGGCTTTTAGAAAACCCCAAATCACACAACTCACAAAGTACTGTAATGACTCTATGAATCCATGGTCAGAAATCACTTTTCTAAACCTGTACGTCTGCCACAAATAGGATATTTCTCTGTTTTTTATAGTAAAGTTGAGGCAAGAAAAGTGCCTTTTGACCCCCACCCACTTATTTCTAGTAAAGGTTCTAAAGATGTCAAGTATGTCTTATTTGAAAAACTTAAATCCAGTTAGTTCTTTAATTTATAGTTCTCTACCATCGTCACTTCTAATAAATATACTGAATGACTCTCACTAGCCTTGTCTTGACCTTTAAAGTCCACCTAAATATGGTCTGACTCAATAATATGGTTATCTTCCTCTTACATGCAGGTATACAAGGATTCAACACTCTAGCATCTAACTCATAGCAAATGTATGTACACGGAGACAAAGCATTGCCCAATGTTGGGCCATCCCCACCATTATGGCTAGGGTGGAGCCTAATTTTGCAGGAACTGTCAAGTCTTCTCATTGGGAGCCTTCCCCCTTTTTAATGACTGGTCCCTCTTGGAAAAATAGCCAGAAATACACAAGCAAAAGTGTCTTTTTTGCTGATTCTAAGGCACATTCTTGCTGCCCTTCTTCCAAAATAATTTCTTCATCCTTTTGGCAGTCCTTCCAGTACTCTTTACCAACATCATAATTTATATGTATAATTTATCCTCCTTATTCATTGTCCCACTTTTGCGTGCATATGAGATGGTTAAAAATATCACTGATTAGAACAGGCACATGTTCATGTCTAACCTTTGAACGAGATCTCTGGAAACACATTTGCCAGTACAATAAAGCATCATTTCATTTCTTACCTGCTGCTTCCATAGGCTTTGATTGTAGAGTCCAGGAAAATAAAATTCTTGACAATTTATTTTCTCCACTTACAATGATGTTGCTTCTTTATCTTATTGTGAGGAATTTTTTTGAGCTGTAATCCATAGTGAAAACTATAGTCTTTGATCTTCATTGGGACATATTTCAAGTTCTCACTTTCGGCAAGCAAAATGGTTCCTCCTGCATATCAGGTTGTTAATGAGTCTCTCTCCAATTCTGATGCCAAGTTCATCTTCATATAGTCCAGCTAATTGAGTGATTTGCTTAGCATAGAGATTCAATATATATGGTCAAAGAATAAAACTCTGACACACACACATCACTCTTATTCTATTTAAGCAACTCTCATAGTGTACACAGAATTTGTGCATTAGCACAATTAAATGCACTGGATTTCCCATTTTTCACAAGACTACTCACATTTTGTTAAGATCCATATATTTGCATGCTTTTTCTTTTTTTTGGCATCACTGCCCTGGTGTGAGTAGGAAGCGCAGCCTTGCTCCTGGAGAGCTGCTGCTGGATTTGAACTGTCAACCCTGTGGGCCACAGTCCCGCACACAACCACTAGGCCACCAGGGCTCAGCCAGCTTTTTCATAGTCAACAAAACAGGTAACATATCTCTGGTATGGTATTCTTCAATCTCAGCTAAGATGCACGTGAAATCACCATTGAAATCTTTCATCACATGCCTACTTCTGAATTCATTTGAATCTCTGGCAATTCCTTGTTGATGTATAGTTACAACATTTTTTGAATTATCTTCACCAAAATTTTTCTTGTGTCACATAGTAATAATCTTATCTAATAATTTCTGCATTCTGTTGGGTCACTCTTTTTGGAAAAGGGTACAAACACCAATCCCTTCCGGTTAGTTAAGTATGTAGTTATCATCCAAAAATCTTGGCATAAAAAACTGAGTGTTTCCAATGCTGCCTCTAATGACAGGTGGTACCTGTCAATTCCTGAAGCCTTATTTTTCACCAGTGACTTCAATGTAGCTTGGTCTTCACTCAATTATTGATCATAAGCTACTTACTGAAAAGGTTGAATGTTGCTCATTTTATTTTTGTCTCAGTGACTCTTTATATTCCTCTCACCTTGTACTCCAAATCCAATGAGTTCAAAGTCAAAATATATGCAAGAATTTGAAACCACTCTTCAAGGATATATTGGGATTTGTCCCTGTGTGTTAATTTTTATGATTATACAATTGTGCTACAAGTACAGGGATTAACAACCATATTTTCATTCTATTATTTGTTGAAGCAGTAGAAAGAAATACTGGGATCAGAAAACTTGAGTTTTCATCCTTTATCTACCTCTCACTCCCACATCACTGGTTCTCTATTGGATATGATTTTGGACCAGCAGACACTTTGTTTTTTTGTTTGTTTGTTTGTTTGTTTTTTAAATCATTTCGGTGGGGGCTCATACAACTCTTATCACAATCCATACATACATCCATTGTATTCAAAACACATTTGTACATTTGTTGCCATCATCCTTCTCAAAACATTTTCTTCCTGCTTAAGCCCTTGGTATCAGCTCCTCATTTCCCCCTCCCTTCCCACCCTTCCTTCCCTCATGAACCCTTGATAATTTATATATATTTTTTTTCATCTTGGATACTTTGAAATATATGAAAACACTTGTGATTGTCAGAAATTGGGGGGATTGAGAAATGAGACCAGCATCTAGTGATTGCCGCAGGGGTTGCTATTAAGTAGTTTCATTTGGAAAGTCAATGGATTGTCCAGAGTGGTTCAGTCTTCAGTGTCTACGAAAGCAATGCTGCCTCTCCTGTTTCTAGAGGTCACTTCATCATGCTTCCTTCCTGGCATCATTCCAAACTCTACTTCCAGCATGCATCTCCTACCCCAATGCTCGTACTCTACAACTTACTTTTTGTATGTATCAATCTGATTACATTGGGCCCACCTAGGTAATGAGGAATAATCTCTGCATTTAAAGATCCATAACTCAATCGTAACTGCAGAGTCCCTTTGGCCATATAAAGTAATTTATCTACAGACTCTATGACATCTCACAACAATGCCCTGTACAAATTTCAGGGATTAGGATGTAGCTACTTTTGTGAGAAGAGTAATTTTTTAAAAATCTGTTACACTAAGTCTGAGTTTTTCCATCTGAATATGGAGATAATGATAGTAACTACCACCTAAGGTTGTAATAGGGATAAGAAGAATGATTATACTTACATGTTCAGTTTTTAACAGTGCCTCTTGCACATAACTAGGCCTAGCATCACTATGCCCTTATAAAGATTATTTAACTACATTATTTAAATCATTATCTGCAGCATAGTATTTTATCCCTATCCTCCAAAGCTTTATCCACAAGGGAAAGTGCTTCCATCTCTCCGGGGTGCTTCTAGCACACCTCTTGCTTTGGCAGAGTGAAAGATTTCAACTGGTACATCTTATTACATGGGTGGTCGAGTTATTGAACTCTATTGACAAAGGGCTGGATTTTCCAGCAAGATGGAGCTTCATTAAAATTCTGCAGAGACTGAAAATTCAATAATCTTTCTCACAAAGCACTGCATGAACAGGGCTGATTAGGCAATTTCTTTCTCATTCCATTTCTTTTGCTAAAAGCATTGTTACTTCGTGTTTGGTACAAAAGACAATCATTAAATGAGCATTCGCTATAGGTGATTAAGCGCAAAGTTTTAAAGGTGCACTGACTCCTTCCTTATGCCCTAATTGAGGGCTTGGAAGGGTGGGGGTAGAAAAAACAAAATACCATTGCAGTATTCTGGTCAGAAATAAGAAAATCATAATGCTAATAAATCCTTCCCAGCTTATTTATTTTAGCCTTTTGATCTCCTTCTCATTCACTCAGCCATTCTTCTAAACCATCCCACTGCCTTCCATCATCTTTTCTGTACTACCCAACTCTTTCTGTACTCCCATTTCTCTCTAGAAAAATTAACTCGTGCTGAGCAGAATATACAATTGTGAACAATGCATTTCATATTCCCCTTATTAAAACCACCATAATTATTGTAGCTTAAAACAGTTCAACAGATAGTTAATACTTAGTAATAATACTGCCATAGTTCTAGAAGCCTAGATCATTCCATATCTTAGTTGCCATGGGTTGTCATAACAGAACTACCACAAGTGAGTGGGTGGCTTTAAAGAACAAAAATCTATTTTCTCACACTCTCAAATACTAGAGGTGTGAATTCAAGAAAGGGCACTTGCAGAGGTCCTGTCTGGTCTGCTTCAGCTTCCTATACTTGCCTATAGTCCTTAGGCTTCCTGTTTCTATGTAGAGTCTATCTCCATTGCCTATCTTCCTCTGCTGTCTGAATCTGTGTCTACACTGTTCTCTTTTAAAAGAAGTGATTAAGTTTAGGATCTCATTTATGCAACAAAAGAAAACTATTTCTACACAGGGTCATATTTATAGATTTAGGTTTAGGATTACAATACGTACTTAGGGAAGTTCAGAGACACAACTCAACTGGCAAGAGCTTGTAAGTATAATATTAAGATATGACTGAGAAAACATCATTATCCATATATGGCCTCTCTCTTTAGCCATCTAATTTTATATATTTTACAACCTTGTGAAAATAGGCTCTGTTATAGTGGCTTCTCTAGGCTGTCTGTCACTGGCTTTTCCATTATGGCAGGGAATTTTTTGTTTGCTTAATCAAGTAACCAGGAGAGTGTCAAGCACAGAGAATTAGCTGAGTAACTGAATGAATGAATCTTAACTGCACAACCAGATAGGAATTTTCCTGTCCAGATGCCTATCTATGATAATAAATAAGTGAAGTTCTTTAACTTGAGTCCTCATGAAGATAAGAAATGCATTAAATTAAAATGGCAGCCTATACTATGGGAAAATATATTTATGTATG